>CAUYQV010099163.1:0-41827 GCA_963574575.1 Galagoides demidoff | reverse complement strand
GCTGCAACCAAAAAAAATAGCCAGGCATTGTGGCGGGTGCCGGTGGTCCCAGCTACTTGGGAGGCTGAGGCAGGAGACTCACTTGAGCCCAGGAGTTGGAGGTTGCTGTGAGCTGTGATGCCACAGCACTCTACCCAGGGGACAGTTTAAGGCTCTGTCTCAAAATAAATAAATAAATAAATAAAATAAAACATAAGTTAATCACATTCAGTGACTTTAAGGGAAGGATAGTACTTCATTACCAAAAATGGACTTATTCCATGAATGAAAAGATGTTTTAACAATCAAAATTTATGGATATGCACTACATTAACAAAAAATAGAAAAAAATTACATAAATATTTTGATAGAGGGAATAAAAGAATTTTAGAAAAGTCACAACTCATTCATAATTTTTTAAAAAGTCCTTGGCAAACTAGGCATAGAGCAGAATTTATCTTATGAAGAAGATCTGTAAACTCTAACACACATGAATGGTGAAAAAAAAAATCCTGTTAAGGGCCAGGCATGGCGGCTCACATCTGTAATTCTAGCAGTATGGGAGGCCAAGGTGGGCAGATCTCTTGAGCTCAGGAGTTTGAGACCAGCCTCAGCAAGAGTGGGATCCTGTATCTACAAATAGGTGGGCATTGTGGCCTGTTTCTGTACTCCCAGCTACCTGTGAGGTTGTGGCAAGAGGATTATTTGAGCCCAAGAGTTTGAGGTCGCTGTGAGCTGTGATGCCATGGCACTCTACCGAGGGTGACAAAGAGAGATTCTGTCTCAAAAACAAAACAAAGCAAAACAAAACAAAATCCTGGTGATGAAAAGCACACACTATCTAATTCTACTTATAGAAATGTAAAGATAGGTAAAACTAATCTATGCTATTAGAAGTTAAAAGATTGAGTTATTTCTTGACATAATATAAGGGCTTCCAAATTTCTTACCATATTAGGTTTATAGGGTATATATGTACAGTTTGCGAAAATTAATCAAGCTGCACAATTTATGATATGTGTACTTTTCTATAAGAAACTTTCTTATACTTCAATAATTAGGAGATAGGAATGGAACAAAGACGCTCTTTATCATCATTGCTACTCAATATTTATTGGAGATCTTAGTCCATGAAATAAGGCGGTAATAAAAAACACCAAGTATTAGAAAGAGAAAAGTAAAAGTATTATTATTAATAGGTGACATGTTAATAAGTACATATCGATTATCTAAATAATTTCAGAAAAAAATCTTAGAACTAGTAAGCAAATTAAGCACTTTCACTGGATACAAGGTCAATACATTGTTTTTATAGCAAAAACAAATAAACAGAAAAGACTTCAACATGAAATAATTTGTACTAGCATAACATCAAATATTTACAAAAAATATAACAAAAATTTATGAGAACTCTATCTGAAAACTAAATGCTATTGTTGTCAAACATTAAATAATAACTAATGAAACATAATGATACATTATGTCTTTGGATTATATTATTCAATATTATTGGTATATCCATTTTGTTAAAATTTATCTATAGATTTAATGACACTCTATGATAGCCAGTCTCTAAAATTTTTTCCAATGACCTTCACTTCATGAAATTCATACCCCCTTTGGCAATGTTCTTCCACAGTATACCAGAGTTGGTCCAGGATGACCAATATAATAACTTAAAAGTGACTGAGTGTGCCTTTAGATATTAGATTGCAAGAGACTATAGCTTTTGTTTCAGTCACTTTCTCTCCCTTCCTTTCTCTTGGATCACTCCCCCTAAGAGAAGCAAGCCACTGTTTTGAGGACACCAGGTTCACCTGTCGGTAGTGGAGCCAGCAGTCAGTGGGGAGCTGAGTAAGTCAACAGTGAACCTTACTGGAAGTGGATAGTTCAGCCTCTGTTAACTTTTCATATGAACGCAGACCAAACTGTTAGCTTGACTGACCACAACCTTAAGAGAGCTCCAGTAACAGAACAATTAGATAATTTATAGTTTGAGATAATACTTGTTTGTTGTTTAAAGCTGTTAAGTGTAGGGGTGCTTCCTCATGGCACAACAGGTAAGTAGTATAAGCTCTAACCAAAGTCTCAGAAGTTTTTGGCGGAAACTAAGAAGCTGATTGTAGAAATCAGTACAGAAATACAAAGGACTGAGAATAGCCAAAGTAATCTTGAAGAAAACCAAACCTAAGTACTAATATGACCAGATATTAAGGTCCATCACAAAGTTATAGTGATTAAGATAATGGAGTACAGGCATTAATGATAGACAGACTGTCCCACAAAGCTAAAAGGAGAGTCCATAAACAGGTCAATACACTACAGTCACTAATTTATGACAAAGGTGACTCTACAGTGAAATGGAAATATCACCACAGACTGGGTGATTTGGACAGGTAGTCCTCAAGTCCAGGGCCATGGACTGGTACTGGCCATGGACTGATAGGAAGCAGGCTGCACAATAGGAAATGAACAGTGGGTGAGCCAAGGAACTTCATCTGCATTCACAGCCACTCCCCCTGCTGGCATTAAGCCTGAGCTCTGCCTCCTATCAGATAAGGGGAGATAGTAGATTCTCAGAGGAGCCGGAACCGTTCTGTGAACCGCACACATGAGGGTCTAGGTTGCAGGCTCTTTATGAGAACCTAGTGCCTGATGACCTGAAGTGGAGATGCAATGCACTTGAATCATCCTGAAACCAACCTCTCTCCCCAGGTCTGTGGAAAAATTGTCCTCCATGAAGCCAAAATGGTTGTGGCCACTGGCTTAAACAACAGAAATTTATTTTCTCTTAATTCTGAAGACTGGGAAATATTAGGTCCAGCGCCAACATGGTACAGATCTAGTAAGGGCTCTCTTCCTGGCTCGCAGACACCTACCTTCTCACTGCATCCTCACTTAACAGAGAGAGGGGTTGGAGGGAGGAAGGGGGGAGAGAGAGAGTGTGCTGAGATATGTTTCTTCCTCTTCTTCTAAGGTCACCAATCCTATCTGGACCTCATTTAACTTATTTCAGTTATCTCCTAAAAGCTATCTCCAAAATACAGTCATGTTGGGGACTGGGGCGTCAACATATGAATGAATTACATCTAGAGCAATTATATTTTGTAGGTTTCAATTACAGAGGGAAAGCCACAGTGACAAGTGATGGCAGCAGTATAACTACATTTGTGTGTTAAGATGTGATGAGCCTAGGTGTTAGCTAGCTCTGATATCTTGCTTGCAAACAAAATAATCTTTTATAAAAAGGATACTTCATTAGATAACCTCAGGAGACATGGCCAATAAATTGATTCTGGCTTCAGTTTTAACTAAAAAGATGCTTGGTTCCGCTAAACTTTAAACAGGGTTGTTCTTCTTAATCTCCCTTTTCTTAGAGCATTTGTTTTAGAAAACCTGCATTCTTTTTTGGCTCTTTTGAGATAAAAATCTCCTCCCAACATCTTGCTAGTTTTATAACCCAGGAATATTTATCTCGAGGACCTGGGAGTCATCCATTTGAAATGTAATTGCCAAAAAAGATAATGCTCCAGTCTGTGAGAGGTTAGGCCTCTCCATTCATGTTTGGCAATTAGCAAAGCACAGATGGCCTAAACCTGTAACCTGTTACTACATCCTCCCAATGGAGGTTCTTTCAGGTCCTCAGTGATCATAGGGAAAAGAATTTTAGAATGCACCAGTAAGCCATGACAAGCAGATTTCATTGAAAGATAGAACTGAAGACCAAAGTCAAAGTATACTCTCAAGAATAAGAAAGCCAACAGGCTGGAAAAGGGAGGCTATACCAAAATAAGGGATTTTTGGCTTCTAAGTCTCACTAATAGAATGTAGAAATAGTCAAGATTAAAGGCCTCGATTTTACCAAGAATTTGGGTAGTAATTCCTAGAATTGGGTTCCCTCCCAATTTTATACTTTATATAATTGTTTTGGAACTATCATGGCAATTTCAAGGGCAGAGTAATTTTAAAAGCACAGTGCAAATAATATTGTGACTAGCCAAAGTTCACATAAGGTGATCTAGATAGCTGGCAAGCTGGCTGGAGCCAGTTTAGACTTTAACACTTGCCCACACTCTGCAAGCACCTGCATCAACTCTCAGCTCAATCTCCTCATCGCCTACTCTAACAATACCCTAGGGACCTCAACCCCGCCAGTGCTGGGAGGGTGCTCTGTTTCAACAGAGTTGAGTTCAATCTCTATCCCTTATTGCAATAGTCTTGAACAAAGTCTCCCCTTACCTGCTTAACCAGGGCATTTTTCTTTGACAGTTCTAAATAAAGGCATGGGAATAATCCATAAAATAAGTAAACCATGGTAAATCCTATGTTATTATCTTGTATTATCTGGCTAGGTAGGATATTTTATACCTATCAGAAGTATAAAAACTTTTTTTTATTTTGTTTTGTTTTGTTTTCTAAATAGCCAGGCATTGTGGAGGGCACCTGTAGTCCTAGCTATATATATATATATATATATATATATATATATATTTTTTTTTTTTTTTTTTATTTTAGACAGAGTCTCAATTGTCACCCTGGGTAGAGTGCTGTAGCATCACAGCTCACAGCAACCTCAAACTCTTGGGCTTACATGATTCTCCTGCCCCAACCTCCCAAGCAGCCAGGACTACAGCCACTGAGCTATAGGCGCCGAGCTCAGAAGTATAAAAACTTTAAACTCATTTTTAAATACTAAGAGGAAATAAAGCTAGGAGAATGAGAATGAGACAGATGAAAGGATGCCACTGAACCATTCTCCTTCACTTTCAGGTGCTTGCTGATCTATCCGTCAGTCAATTATAGCAAGAAAAGGAACTAGGTACCTTTACTCAGGGGTCAGAAGGACAAATCACAAGAATATAAGAACTCTTTTCCACAACATGTTTTTTTTTATATAGTCTATTAATTATAACTGAAAAATGCTTACCATTTTTAATAATAAAAGGTTTTTAAGTGAAATTCCTTATAAAAGGAAAAGAAATCGTCTTCTGAATTTTTCTATCAAGTATATTGATTAATAAAAAGCAAAGAATTAATGTTCTTGCTTGTTTCTTATATTAAAGATCAAGCCCAGTTTGGCCTTTATATTACTATAATACCGTTTGTTTAAAAGGGACTTACTGAATGAAAAAAAAATAACACGCTCTCCTTTTTGTTGCTTGTTTTCATTCTGCTCTAAATTTTTCACCCACACCAAAACATGTATTTATCTAAAAAGGAAAAAAATGAAAGTAATAAAGTAGATAAGATTAAAGTAATATTTTATTACTTTACGTTTATTTTCTCATTATTCAAGGTCAAACACAATAGGCAAACAAGCTTCAAGTTAAATATAAAAAATGCAACAAACCAATAACTTACAATTCTCTTAAGGGATATAGAAATTGCTGAGGAGCTTTTTTATATTTTAATGGAAAAAATAAATCTAATGTGAGCATGATTTATAAAACATTTCCACAAAATAATATTGAGTAAATTATTCTACATAACCTCATGTTAGTCATAAGGTGTGACTATTTTCTTAGGCATATTTAAATACGACTTCAAAAAATGAGCCTTATTTTCCAAAGTGCCTTTTTTTTTTTTTTTTTTTTGGTCAGGTTTCATTTCAACAATTAGTTGCTCTGTTGTGGGAAACTGTAATTTAGCTCTTTTATTTGTCTATGAGCCATTGTGGATAAATAAATGAATTACCTATTCTGCTTCTAATTTTTAAATTGTCAGTTGACATTGTTTCCCAATTATATTATTAAAATTATTTTATGCAATCTCCAAAGTCCTTCACTGTGTGTGCCACATTTGGTCAATTAAACATGTGAGTAAAGTCCTCTGACATTTACAGATTTGTTTCCTATAAATTCTGTTTTAAAAATTAAATGCTTAACTGAAAGACCAATTTGAATCTTTTTAATGTTTATTTCCATCTTGTTTGCAGAGGAAAGGTTCTCAGTCTATGTTGGAGTGAATTAACTTTGTTGTGTTGCACTACTCAATTATTTTCTCAACATTAAACTTGCAACACTTAAGCTGGTAATTAATTGGCTTTCTTACAGTAATGCTTCCACTGAAGATATTATTTTCAGAGGAGATTATAAGCAGTGACACTGCTAATAGAAACTATTCAGAAATATCTTAAAAACCATCATTTGATCATAAAAGTCTCTAAGTGGATTGATTCATGTTACTACGATTTCAGCATTGAGGTTAATGGCTAACATTATTACAGATATGTACTCTAAGATGCTCAAAAGTGATTATGACCCTACCTGGAGGCAGGTTTGCTATTAGGACATCAGTAATCTTAGCACCACATTATTAGGTAGAGAAGCAGGATAATCACATTTAACAGGATAAAAGAAGTCTCTATTTTTTGTGTTTAATGAAGCTATTATTTACAATCTAGTCTACAATATTGCCTTTTTGTAAGTTGCATTGTATAAAGTGGTGCTCATGGAGTAAAGGTTTAAAATGAATTAATTCCTTTATAGGAGACAGAACTACTGCTAATAGAATTGGTTACTTGGACAGGAGTTGTTCACATTCAGTAAGACTCTACAGCAGGTTATTTGCATTCTACTTTAAGCTGAATTCTATTGACATATCTTAGAAAAAGTAGCAATGCAGGCTTTACAAGGCAGTGATATACATAACTACGTAAATTCCCTGTAGTGCCTGATACTTAGACATCATAAAAGAGGTCTTGATTGGTCTCTAGAAGCTAGAGAATACGGCCGCACTATGACTAAGCTCACTCCCCTTCTCACAGATATGATGTGGTAAATCCACTATTAGGTATTGGCCTACAGAGAGAATGTAGAAAGAGGAAGCAGTGATGCCAAGTTCATGACAGAACCTCAGCAGACCAGTCACATGCTAGCCCACATCATGGGTAATAGACCTGGTTCATGAGAAAATATTCCCATTTTATTCATAATTGAAGACTGGAAAATATTAGCAAGATTTAAAAGCTTAATAAAACTCAATATTGGTTTTTTACCCTACTTTAAAAGAGGAAAAGATGAGAAAAAGCCTCAATATACATTTTTCCAAACATTATTAATCCAGGCAGTGGAATCCCTTAAAACCAGTGAAATGAAAATGTTTTAATAGATAGAATGAAAATATATTACAATTTGAAAACATCCGATATAATCCTGAGTAAAAAACAGAACAGGAAGTATGGTATAAGCCAGTATGATCCCATTTACATAATATGTAACTTTTATATATTTATAAGATTTCTGGAAAAGCATAAACTAAGTTTGCAGCAGCATTCTTCTGCTGCTACAAGAGAGTTTGATTTTCCAATATATACACCTTGAACTTTATTTGAGTTATTAGTAACTAATATATCCTTTCATAATTAAAAATAGAGGTTTTTAATAAAATTCATCATAGGAATTTTATGGAAAAGCTGAACAATATAATCAGGGTAACAGGCATTGTTATTATCAAGTAACAAAAAAAAAATTGTGTAACTTCCTGGTTAAGAAGGAGTGGGGCTGAATATGCCTGTTTGGTGCTATGCCTTAACAAAGTACCTAGAACAAGTAAATGTTCAACAGTTATTAAATTCATGAGTAGTTAAAAGCTTTATCATGATTGACAGAAAGATAGGAAAGATAGAAAATATATCACATTAGGAACAGAATTCAGTTCCTTTATTATGAAAAATTGTGTTAGAGCAAATAGTGGTAAATTTTTTCAGGAAATTACTCAAGCTCTGCCTAGGTATTATTTTAAAGATGTCTTATATACATTGAATTACTTCTAAATAGGTACCAGTATTAGTAATAAGAACATAGTTTATATATACGGCTTAATGAACTTAAAACAAAAATATATAAAAAGGATTATCTTTCTGTCAATCATGATAAAGGCATATTCATATTATATTGTTCAGCTTTTCCATAAAATTCCTATGGGGACCATAGGGGTTCTTTCTTGGTTTAGCATAAAGATAATTTTATAAATTTTTCTCTGTAATCTTTCTCTTACATTGAAACTTTTCCTTTCATTACTGCCAACAACAATATCATTCAGTTCACGTTCCATCTCATTAGCCCTTATAAGGAAACTACGTGCATTCATAGGAATAGGGAATCACGATGAGGATGTGATTTTATAAGGGACTGAAATACATTTGAACTTCATTTTGGAGCTCCTTCACTTAAGGTGATTGCAAGCAGACTGAGAGAAGAACAAAGACTTCGAGGTCTTTGTTCCATACAGGAGCAACACCAGAAGGACAGGGTCTGAGGAAGACAACCAGTCAGAATCCTAAAGAATGGGAAACGGAAGTGTTCTCCTACTCATTATGAATCCTTATGATCTGCGTTCCCAATACTGCCTATTTTCCCCGCTGATGACATTAGTAGACTGAAAATAGGACTGGAGTTCAGGAAACCAAGTTTTGCTATAACAGGAAAGGAAATGGAAAACAATACGAAGCACTGCAGCAACTTGGAGAAGAGAATCTGAGGAGACATTTGGTTGAATCAGTTATTTCTAAAGGAAACTTTATTTTTAAGATACATACATAAATTAACCACAAAGAAAAGATTATTTATGCAGAAACACTCATTGGAACAGGGGAGGAACAAGACACAATTGCTATTACCTCCACGTAATATCATTAGATTACTTTCCTTTCCCTCTATGACCCCTAGAGGTCATAGGAAATAAAATCCAACAACAAAGTGATAACAATACAGTTGTATCAGATAATTTTGGAAGGTGAATATCAGTCAGTAAAAAGAAGGATTTTTGGTAATGATAGCATCCAGGCAACAGCCAAAGAGGAAAAGAAAAAAGCAATCAGAAATACAGAGAAAGATGAACGGAAAGGGAGATGTGTTAATAGTAGGTACCAGAATGAGTAATAGTTTCTACAACTTAGACAACAGAAATTACTGGAGGATTAGTGGCTAAAATAAAATACTTTGATAAACCAGAGAAAAATAAGGGAGGAACCAGAATACAGGTGAAAGGGAAAATGTGAGAGCATTCAGAAAAATTAAAGTTCTGGTACATACTATTTATCAAAATATTGTAAGTAGCCTAAAGGTCTTTTTTTTTGTGAGTTAAATGTGAGAAGTTCACTTTTATAAAAAATAAGAAAATGTGCCATTGTGTAGCTCTTTCAAAAAATGACTAAAAACACTTATTTGTGAAAAATTCATTTTTTTGCAAACAGAAACCATGAGAATTTTTGCACTATTTTTTTGACATTAACCAGAAATAATCCCCAAATGATTCGAAACCCTAATAACAACTAATATAAGCTTCATTATTCTCAAAGAACACATAGCATAGATGTTTTGAGCTAAATTTTGTATATTATCTTGTTATATGCCCTCTCCATTAAAAAAAAGTACCTATAATTTTAGTTATAGATTATTTTATCTTGAAACTTTGAGAAGAAAAAAACAAAAATGAAAGTTTCATGAAGATGTCTTGAAACATTCTGATCTGACACAGGACTTGAAACCTATACTGATTAGAGTAGGAATGATAAAAGCTTGACTCTCTAAGAAGCTATATGTCTCTGCCTCATTAGTTTCAGGGCACCATTGGACACATTACTGTATAAGAAGTTATTTGGTGAATTGAATTTTTCCCCCATCTCTCCTATTGTTTAGGAAGAAAGCTAGGAATCGGAGAGAAGCAGATAGGCATAACACTTTTCATTGCCTGTTAATAAAAGACAATTTTTAACATAGCCCAGGGCATGGAAAGGCGGATACTCTTGTGTTATAATAAGGCCAGAGTTATTAGTTATTTGTTTGTTACAAATAAGGTCAAAGTTATGTTAATAGAAGGAATATGAATTTCTCCTGGAGACCAGATGGGGACCTTTAGAAATAAATGAATCATCACAGTGGGAGGTGTGTTTGCTTTCAGAAGCGTTTGGTGAAAATAAGCTACAGCCTGGAGTGAAAGCCACTACCGGACTCCATCATCTATTTCCTTTCTCCAGTGGGAAATAAAAGTCGTCCTTCTATTCCCCTTACACAGCCAGAAGATACTGAAACCCTAAAACATTCCTTCTTCCCTCTGCATGACCAGCGGAAAAGCATCAAGGCAGGGGAAAAAGCTGAGATGCTTTAGGCTGCAAAATTGGAAAGACACAAAAAATGTGCAGCAGCAGAGGTGCTGGGAAATCCTGTCTGTGGGTATATGTGGGTAATAAGAGGTTCCAGAAAAAAGGGTAAGAGGTTAAAAAGAGAGGACAGAAGAAAAGGGACAGAGAACACAAAGACTGACGCCCACGTATTCAACATTGAAGACCTACTTCAAATTATTCATCTTGATGTGATAAGAAACTAAGCCACTTTGTCCTCCATCTATACAAATCTTGTATAGGTAGATCTGGGTAAACTACTTGAAGCCTACAGTAAATCTTTAAAATTTCCCTTAATATTGTGTGCAGTCACGTTGAGAAGGTTGTAGCCGCTTCCCTATGCATGCTCATCAGCAGACTGGCCACATCCCAGATACCGTGTCCTGGCAATGAGCAGCATCTACACAACTGAGGCCAAGTCGGGTAGCTCAGACCTCCTCACTCTTTCCCTCTTACTCTGAGGTTACAGAGGAGTATGAGTGGGCAAGGAAAGGAAAGGAACACCACATGAATTACAAGAAAAATGCTATTTCCCTTGAAATATTGCTGTCACCAACATTGGACTCCTGAGGCATCAGAGGCATCACCAGGAGGATTTCTTCACTAGCTGTGACCCTCAGAGCATCACAATGACAGGTTTGCAAACCACATGATGATCCACATTGACATAAATAACAAAACTGTTACAAAAACTAAAGTAAGAAGGATTTTTTAGTATTAAGGGCAAAAAAGAAATGTAAGTGTATATATTGAGAAAAAGAAAGACAAAAGGGATGCGTACGTGTAATATTCTCTGGGATTCAGGAGGTGACAAAGGATTTTCAAAACCACATTCCCGTTGTTTGTATGTATTTTTAATATTCCATAAGACAGTATTCCTAGTATCAATTGGTACAAGGAAAAAACTTTGAGTGATATATTTTGACAGAGTGCACTCTTTTTAACATCCAATAAATAAAAAACCTAGGAATAAAAATGAATATGAAATAGATAAGACATGAAAGAGACATAAAAGAGACTTATAAATTTGAAATTATGAGCAATCAATTTTATAAAACTCCATTCTAGTTAGCAGAGATGTAAGTGCATATTAGAGAAGATACGAGTGTTGTTTATAATTTGGGGCCTGAATAATAAAATACTAACAAAACTTACAGTCACTCATTATACCCTATAGAGAATATATAAAAGTGTATATAAAATATATAGCACGTATATATGCACCCACTAACATGTATGTATGTAAAAATATAATTTAGAAGTATATTTTAATATCTTAGCAATGAGAAATAATTATTACCAAAAGCTCAACTTTCAGGTTTCTCCGAGCATGTAAGTTAATCCTGAGATCAAGAGGTTAAGTTCAATGACTAGCACACCTCGGGCTGAACCTCTGTATAAAATCTATTTCTTCCTGAAGAAAATAGATGATGGAGATGAAAAGCAAAGAGCAAATTTTTTTTTAAGTTTGTAGGTTTTTTAAAAATCTAAGATTGAGTTTTATTGCTAGAATTTCTATTACCACAGAAACATAGTTTAACAATAAACAGAAATTTTGACCACAAATATTTTAAAATGTAGATACCATAAGGAACAAGGAAACAGCACACAGTGATCTTAACACTGTACTCAACTATTTAAAATAAAATTTTCCTATCTCAGGAAAGATGATGATTTTCAGGTCTGTGATCCATCATAACTTCTGAGCTGTGTCTGTACTCCTGCTTTGTGAAGGGCAAGGTTTACAAGCAGAACAAGGCAGGAGAAGTAATGCAATAAAAGCAGAAAGAAAACTCGGGAAAGGCTTATAACCGAACGCTTCCCTTATTTTTCCCATACACAATATTATTCAAGTGAAATAAGATTCAAGTTCTATCATACAATGAAGTCAGAAACAAAAAGATCTGAAAACGTGGGTTTCTTCCTTTAAAAAAAAACAACTTCATTCTCTTTATTTTCCCATCTCTTTTTCCCTGTAACATTCATCCTGTAAGCCTATTTACTCCTGTTGTCATAGTATTTCCTTCCTTTGTTCCTTTCTTAATTTGTTCTCTTTTTCCACCTTTAAAAAGTGATCTTGTACTTTCTTAATTGTCCCTTTTAGATGTTACCAAAATTTTCAGGAGAAGATTTTGGTCAAAAGAGTCAAAAGAGGGTGAATATTATTTCTACCAAGTGAGACATCCTTTATAAAAATGGGGACATGAAACAAAAAACACTTTTTTTTTACAAATATTCTCAACTTTATTTAGTAGTCGGGGAAAAACTATGAAATACAAAAATCAGGAAAAGCGTGTTCTCATTTCTAAACAGATTTTTCCTTTTTTATTCATTGTAGTTACCAGAGATTTGCCTCATGTCCTATAGACACATTCTTGTACTAGAGGATAATGTTTTTTGTACAACAAAAGGAGAATAACAAGTGTGTTTGGTGAGCCATTATCCTTTTCTAAAGTGAGAGGCTCTTGTTATCAGAATGGTCTTGTTTGTTTTTTTTTTTTTTTTGCTTTCTTTTACTGTGGCACATGATGAGTATGAAAATTCATGGCTGCTCAATTGCCTTTGATGTTGTTGGGAAAAATATTGGCAAAGTTGGTTGAGAGATCATGGTGGCATAAAAAGCTAGAAGTGAGGAGATGGCAGACTTTAATAAAATAATGTAATATAGAATGACATACCAACTTTTTTCTGAAACAGAAGCAAATTGGATATATGAAGCATGCTCCAAAACTGCACGGATACCAAAGTTTTGTTTAAAAAATTAACTCACAAAAACGCATACACACCATTACACACAGGATGGATGAAAATCATTAATTGCAGCTAAAGAGCCACTTACATTCTTTTTTATTCCTTTTTCTGTTTTTCTGCTTTCTTTTAACATATCTTTAATCTCACTGATCATTTCTAGTCTACCGATGCACACATTAACAATATTCATTATTTTTGTTAAAGAGTTTTTGATGCCCACCATTTCCTTTTCATTCTCCTGGTTTTAATTCATCTCCTTTGTTTTGGCTTTCCACCTTGTCTTTGATTTTCCCTAGACAGTCCTTTCCAAATAACATCTGAGGCTGGTAGTTTAACTGTATCCCCTATTATGTTATAGGAGCCCACTGATTGGTAGTAGGTGGGAAACTTTCTATTTCAATCTTTATTAAGCCTGTGTCCCTGGGCTGTAATCTTTACAAATACTTCTTATGTTTTGCTTTTCCTAGTGAGACAGAAAGGCCAGATGTGGCTACATTTAGGTATTTTCCTTCTGGGTCAGTTAGGCTCTGGTAAAACCCAAGTTGGTTAGAGTCTGGTAAAATAGTTTCTCCTGCGTACAGGCCTTTCACTAGAGAGAATGGAGTACTTTGAGTTTATTTCAAAATGGTTACTTTTCCTCATCCTTGCTGGAAGCATGGAGGGAATTTTCCTCTAGCTTTATCTGCTCTGACCGGGTAGAGTCTTTGGAGGTAAAAATCAGGAAAGTATGGGGGCCATCCCAAGGCAGGCTCCTAGAAGTCTTTATCTCTCAAACTTATCTATGTTCAATCTCCAGCCATTTTTCAGTTACCCTTTACTGCTTTCTACTGGAATCCAGCAGTACCTTCTGTACCAAATAATCTATGAATCTCTTTGCCTGGCTCTCCAGTTAGTGTGGTGAATCTATAAGAGCTGTTGTTTTCAAGTTTGTTCAGGATCTTTCTTGTTGCAAGGCTGCAGCGATGGCTTCCAAGCTCTTTTTTTTTTTTTTTTTTTTTTTTTTTTAAGATACAGAGTATCACTTTGTCACCCTTGGTAGACTGATATGGCATCACAGCTCATAGCAACCTCCAGCTCTTGGGCTTAGGCGATTCTCTTGCCTCAGCCTCCTGAGTAGCTGGGATTATATGCCTGTGCCACAACGCCCCGGTAGACTTTTAAGCTCTTTATGTGTTTCTATGCCAGACCATGTACCTGGCTTTATAAATTCTACTTTAAGGAATTGTTTATCGTAATTTGCTCATGAAAACTTATTCTTCAATCATTAAAAAGTTGATTATTCAAGCATTCAATCTAACCCATAAGCCCAATTTCTTTATCCTACTTCACTAATTCTGAAAACTTGTAGATTATATTGTCCTAATTTTCTGGGAAATACAGCTGGTTCTTCTTCACTTCACAACAGATATCCCAAATCTTAGTTCAAGTCTCGATTAGAAGAGGACTGTTTGTAGATAGAGACACGCTTGATATCTGCTAGTATATGGTAAGAACTGATGAGAAATTATGATGAATGTGATTACTAAATCTGTTTTTATTATATTTGATAATAAAAGATAATAAGTAATTGAAAGATCAAACTTCTGATTTTCCTGTGGAAAATCATAAAAGAAATAGGAGATTATTAGTAACTAGAAAGGATACTTTTGCATTGGTATGCCATTCTCTGAAAATATTTTTACCTAATTTGGCAAAAATTTTTGGTGGAAAGTGCCAAATTGCTGTATACCAAAAGATAGATAAGTGAACCTTGAAATAATTAATGAATGGAAGATAATAAAAAGTAAATGTTAATATATAATATACTCAACCCTTGTTTTGATATAGTCAAATGAATCAAGATATTCAAATTAAAGGATTTTCTTGGCGGTGGTGGTTGTTTTAGGACACATATGATATAGGGCATCTGGCACCATTCACACAGCCAAAATAGATTATTTGTACTTTTAAAGAATTGTTATTAAATAAAATAAGTCACCACATTTTCCGATATCCATTTGAGCCAATGCTTTAACTATTTTTTAAACAAAATGACATAAGATAATTACACTAAACTGCACGAGATCTCAGTTTTTCCTTAGCAGGAAGAAAGTGTCCTCATGGAGAAAATTACATAAAGGAAAAATATAAGCTACAACTTTAAGGGAGGTAGGAACTAATGATGTGTGAAATTTTAATAGAGTTCAGTATGCCTACTATGCTGTACGTCATTTGTTAAGAAATGGTAGTTCTCTGGGTAATGTGAATAAGGGTGATTAGCAATAATAATGGTTTGCTAGCTGATAAATTTGTAGATTAAGCAACCTCTTCCACCCTTAGTTAGTAATATTTCAAAGATATTGCTGAAAGAGAATGGAATAGACATTTTATTTCTGTATCAAAAAAGTGTGTGGAAACAGAAGTCTGGTTTTTTTCTCATTTTTCATTTTAATGGGTAGTGAGAATTCTACCCAGCATTGAAAATTGTATGACATTTCACTCATTCAGTTATACAATGTGGTATAGTCAGTGGTGCTCAAATCATCCGCTACTCTGCTCTTATATTACACCTAGGTCAATATTAAAATAAAAATAATGAATCATGTATTTAAGTTTCTCCACTGGGATTACATTTTTTCCATTTTTGTAATGAAAATAAATAACTACAGCTAAATTTTCTAAATGACCATTAAGTTTATTACATTTAAATTGCCATTTATCAGACAAAGGCTTTTAGGAAAAGGCCTTTGAAAGTTTCATAAAGAAATCTTAGGATGCCAAGTCTTCTAATTAGCCAGATAAATAGGTAGAAACCTAGGTGTGGACCAGCAACATGATTGTTTTTGATAATATTGGGAATTAAAGAAAGTCTCTGAGAAAATAATATAGGTCAAGCAAGTTTGAGTGTACTATTTACATAGCTGAAAAATTTCCAAATGAATATTTTGTGAAAAAGGCGCATTAAGCTACAATTTTCCCTATGTATGTTGACTTTGTATATATATTCACTCTGTATATAGTTTTATGAGGCCATCACAATGCATTGTTTCATGTCTTTTAAGGAAATCCAGAAACATTCAAATTATATAATTCCTTTTCAATCACAATTACTACTTAATCTAAGCCCACTCTGTGGCATATGCTGTCAGTAGTTTCATGAATACACAGTGTTAGTAACAATTCTCAGTACTAATTTGGCTATTGTATAATTTTCACTAAAACTTTCACATAGAGTATACTTAAAAGGCACAGGGGTATGTTATTATACAGATCCTATTCCAAAAGACACAAGCAAAATTATTTTGGGGAGAGGAATGACTATATTAATATTATGGCAGTAACTTGACCTTGGCTGTGGTCTGGAAGACCAAGTGGGAGCTAACCCAAGCTTGCTGATAGTGTCTAAGCCAGGACCACTATGAATTGGGGCCAACTTAGGAAGTTCTCTGGTCTGAATATGTCCCCCTCAAGGTTTGTGTTTTTAAACTTAATCCCCCAAGTGATGGAATTAAGAGATTGGGCCTTTGGGATATGATTATTTCATGAAGGCAAAAACTTTATGAATGGGACAAGTGCCTTTATAAAAGAGGCCCAAAAGAGCTTATTTGCCCCTTCCACCACTTGAGCACCCAGTGAAAAGTCAATATCCTACAACCTGGAAGGTAGCCTTCACCAGAACTCAGTGGTGTTAGCACCTTAATCTTGGACTTCTCAGCCTTCCAAACTGAGAAACAAACTGCTGTTATTTTATAAGTTACCTAGTTCATAGTATTTTGTTACAGCAGGCTGAAGGGACTCAGGAATTTAAGCAAAAGGAAAGCAAAAAGAAGCAAAAGGAAAATGCAAAAGATTAGTAGACATAGAACTCCAGTCAGTCTGGAGGCTTTCTCAGGAAGATGATGGTGGTGGTACATCATATAGGCCCAGAGGTCAAGGGCAAAGACAAAAATCACACCTTAAAAGTTGAAGAGGATGATAGCAAAGATGGACACTCCTATACCACAGAAAATTCTTAGTATATTGGTTCTCAAATTTTGCTACATAGTATTAGCTATGTTAAAGTAATGGGAAAAATCATTTGAGGAACAAATGATAAGCAGTTTCCTTTAGGATAGAGATCTAGAGTTCTCAAAATAGGTGTGGGAGCAGCTGATATTAAAGCCCCATTCCCTGTATCTTGAGTTTTCCCTACCTAAAAAGAGAGCCTGACAGACACGGATGTTTCTTTTCTCTAACCCTTTAAAGTCTGGTCTTACATCTAGGATGATAAGAATGTTCCCAAAGGGAAAAGAAAAGGATACTAACAGGAGTCAATCAAAAGCACCTGTTTCCTATCCCTGAAATACAGAGTTTGCCTGTATAAATTAAAAGTTTTTATTAGTGCTTCTCAAAGTGTGGACCAGAAGCTTCAGGATCACCTGAAGATATATTAGAAATCTAAATTCTCCATCCTCATACTAGACATACTGCATAAGTTTCTCTGGGGCATAAGGAACATAGAAATCTGAATTTTAAGAAACTTTCCAGATGACTTGATGCATAGTAAAGTCTGAGAACCATTAGTCACTAAAATAATTCATGTGAACTATTCACCACATTTTTCCGTGAATCAGTGGGCAGCCCTATAATAAATATATAGATCATTACATTTTCCGTATTCAATTATCTTTGTCCTAAGTTTTAATGTGAATGTAAAACTCTTTCCATGCTTGTCTGTATATTTCATTTAGGGTCTTAAAAGTCAAGGGGAGGCAAGTGATGTCAGAAAGATGGAATACTAGGAGGTCTCAACACTTGTCTCTCCCACAAAACTCTGAATAAACAACGAAATAATAACAGAAGTAGCTCTGAGAAGGCTTGGTGTAAAGTTAAGAAACTGCTCAAACTCTATGAAGCACAAAAACTGAAAATAGCTTTAGAGAAAAATGTAGGAAACATTCAATTTGTGCCACCTCATTGCCCCCCTATCCAGCACAACTCAGCATGAAGAGAGATTCATTTCATGTGACCTCCCACCACCATGGTTGATAAGGAGAGTAGGTGGACCCATGAGCCTTTATCACCACAACAGACACCGGCATATTTTGCCAGTTAGGATCCCCACAGTCTTCTCTGATGCTAAGCCCAACTGATTGTCCTGCCCAGAGTTCATGCCACTGCACTGCTCTGGGGCTAATGCCACTAGTGAACATCCCCACCTCCACTAAGGATAGAGTTACTGCCCTCCCCTCCATGCCAAAGGCACCACTGTGCCCAAATCAACCCAGGGGATAAAGCTGTCATTGTCCTAGACCCCAGCTCTGCGCCATGCCAACTTTGTGAACATCCACACCTAGAACTCCAGCGTACCACATTAGTGAATGCACTAGGGCCCAGACCCAGCACTCTGCAGAATCTGGTTGACCATGACTTCCATCCAGGAAAAGTAAATCTTCACCACTAAGGACCACAACAGTCCTCATCACCACCATGGACACCTGCAACCTTGTGTGCCAAGAACCATGGCAATCTTTATCATGGCCAACCTCAGCTGATTGAGCTCTAGAGAGACAATGCTTCAGCACTCTCCCTCAAGTGAGGACCACCACTGTATCCTGATGTGCTGCCACACACCCATACTTTCATAGCCACATATGTGGAAGGTCCATAAAGTCTGGAAGAGATGACTATTCTTTCCAATATGAAGACATTAATGCAAGGTAAAAAAAAATTAAAAATAAAGAAAACATAAGTCAACTGGACACTAATTGTTCAGTACCTGAAAGCAAAGAAATGGAAATCTACAAATTGCCTAACAAGTAATTTAAAATAATTGTTTTAAAGCTGCTCAGTAAGCTGTAAGGAAACACAGATAGACAGTTCAATGAAATTAAGAAAACCATGCACAAACAAAACAACAAACTCAACAAAGAGATAGAAATCAAAACAAAGAATCAAACAGAAATTCTGGAGCTAAAACTTACAATAAATGAAGTAAAAACATGCTATGTAGAAGTTCAATAACAGTCTTAGTCAAGCAGAAGAAAGAATCTGCAAATTCAAAGATAAGTTATTTGAAATAATCAAAAACTACAAACAGAAAAAGAATGAAAAAGAGTGAAGAAAGCCTATGAGAATTAAGTATACCATGAAGCAAATAAATGTATTCATTATTGGAGTCTCAAAAGTAAAAGAGAAAAAGAAAGGTATAGAAAGCTTGCTTAAAAAAATAATGACAGAAAATTTTCAGATCTGGGGAGGAAAATAAACATTCAGATCTATGATATCCAAAGAATCCCAAATAGGCTGACTATCAAGATTTCTTCACCAAAGCATCACAATCACAATCAAATTGTCTAAAGTCAAAGACAAAGAATTTGGAATAAGGAGAAAAGCCACCTGCCACATATAAAAGAAAGAATATCAGTGGATTTCTCAACTGGAACCTTGTAGGCCAGAGGAGAGTGGGATGATATATTCAAAGAACTGGGGAAAAATTGCTAACCTAGAATATTATACTCAGCAAAATTATTCTGTAAAAATTAAAAAGAGATAAAATCTTTCCCAGGCAAACAAAAACTGAGGGCATTTATATCACTAGAACTGATTTAGAATAAATGATTAGAGAAGTTTTTCAAGCTTAAATGAAAATGCTTTAAAAGCACCATGAAAGTATATGAAAGATTAAATCTCATAGGTAAAAGTAAGTATATAAACATATACAGATTAACATAACACTATAAAAGTGGAATATAAATTACTTTTAACCCCAATATAATACAGCAGTCTCCCCATATCTTTGGTTTTGCTTTCCGCAATTTAAATTACCATAGTCAATCACAGCCTGAAAATATTAAATGGAACAATTGAGAAATAAATAATGCATGAATTTAAATTTCATGCCTTTCTGAGTAGCATGATGAAATCTCACAGCATTACACTCCACACTGCTCAGGATGTGAATCATCCCTTTACCCAATGTATTTACACTATATATCTATTTAGTAGTCACCTTGGTTATCAGACAACAGATCATAAGAAGAGAAATGAATATAATACAATAAGATATTTTGAGAGAGAAAACAATCATATCCATATAATTATTATATTTTTTGTTCTATTTTATTATTAGTGTTGCTGTTAATCTTTTACTGTGCATTATTTATAAATTCAATGTTATCACAGGTATATATGAACTATTATATATATATATATGAACTATAATATATAGAAAAAAAACTATATTTAGGACTTGGCACTATACTTTGTTTTAGGAATTCACTGTGGGTCCTGGGACATATCCTGCACAGATAAGGGTGAACTACAGTAGATAAAAAAGAGCTAATGTATGCACAATGTAAAAAGAAACAATCTTTGCCTGTAAGAACACAAATGTGTGAGCAGTAGAAGGGTAACATTTTTATATGCACTGAAAATGTTCTCATCTTAAAATAGACAGTTATAACTATAAAATATTTTATACAAGCTTTACTAACTACAAAACTAGTAGATACACAAGAGATAAATAAAAAAACAGCAACCCCCCCCCCGCAAATGTCCTCCAATAACAAAGAAGGACAGTAAAAGAAGAAGAGAATGAAACAACTGCAAAACAATAAATATTAAAATAGAAAATAATTACTTTAAATATAAATAGGTTAAACCTATTATCAAAAAAAGACAGAATAATTCAAAGCATTGCTCTTTTGATGATAGAATATTATATCTAGACAACTCCAGAGATTCAACTAACAGACTCCTGAAATTGGTAAATAAATTCAGCAAAGTCTCGGGTTATAAAATCAATGTACACAAATCACCAGCTTTCATACATGCCAACAACAGTCAAGCTGAGAATCAAATAAAACAATACCTTTGCTGCAGCAACAAAGAAAATAAAATGCAAGGAATATATTTAACAAAGGAGGTGAAAGCCCTCTATAGGGAGAATTAAGAAACACTAAGGAAAGATATTGCAGAGCATGTAAACAAATGGAAAAACATACCATGCTCATGGATCAGCAGAATCAACAATGTTAAAATTGCTATACTACCCAAAGTGATTTACATATTCAATGCAATTTCCATTAAAATATTGATAAAAATGTTGCAGATCTAGAAAGAATAGTTCTGCATTTCATATGAAACCAGAAAGGACCCTTAGGAGCCAATGCAACCTTATATAATAAGAACAAAGTGGAGGCATCACCTTCCCAGACTTCAAGCTATCCTACAAGGAAACAGCAACCAAAACAGCAGGATACTAGCACATAAAAGAGACATAGACCCATGATCAGAACAGAGAACCCAGAGATGAAATTATCCTCATATTCTCATCTTATTTTTCATAAAACAGATAAAAACATACACTGGGGGAAAGAATCCTTGTTCAATAAATGGGGCTAGGAAAACCGGATAGATGTAAAAGTCTGAAACAGGATCTGCACCTCTCACCACTCACAAAAATTAAGTCACAATAGATAAAAGGCCTAAACCTATGCTAGGAAACTATAAGATCCTAGAAGAAAATGTTGGAAAAGCTCTTATGATATCAGCCTACGCAAATAATTAATGAAGAAAACTCCAAAAGTAAAAACAACAACAAAAATAAATAAATGGGACTTGATCAAATTAAAAATCTTCTGTGCAGCTGAGGAAACAATCTTCAATAGAATGAAGAGACAGCCTACATAATGGGAGAAAATATTTGCATGCTATACATTCAATAAAAGGCTAATAACCATAATCTACCAAAAACTCATGTAAATATGCTGGAAGACATCACACAACTCCATAAAAGTGGGGAAAAGATAGGAACAGAAACTTTTCAAAAGAAGATAGTCTAATGACCAATAAACATATGAAAAAATGCTCAACATCTCTAATCAAAGAAATGCAAATCTAAACTGCAGTATGATATAGCTTAACTCCAGTGAGAATGATTTTTATCAAAAAGTCCCAAACAACAGATGTTGGCATAGATAAAGAGAGAAAGGAATTCCTGCACACTGTTGATGGGACTACAAACTAGTACAACCTCTAGGGAAATGAGTATGGAGATACCTGAGAAAACTAAAACTAGTCCTACCATTAGATCCTCAATCCCACTACTGAGTATTCACCCAAAGGGAAAAACTCATTTTATCCCAAAAGCATATGCACTTGAATGTTTACTGCAGCACCATTCACAATTACAAAGCTATGAAATCAATTCAAGTGCCCATCAATACGTGAATGGATGAATAAAATGTGGCATATGCACACTATAGAATACTACTCAGCCATAAAAAATGATAATGTAGTATCATCTGTGACAATCTGTATGTAACTGGAGACCTGCAAAGTGTGACAAGAAAAGAAAATGCAAACCCATGTACTCACTAGTAAAGTGGATCAACTCACTGTTAAATTTGATCAACACCCATGTGCACACATAGTAGCAAAACACAATGGAAAACAAGCAAGTGGGAGGGAGAATGGCAGGTGGAAATCCACACCCAGTGCATACAGTGCACACTATTCTGGTGATGGGCACACTTACAACTTTGAATCAAACCATGCAAAAGCAATTCATGTAATCAAAACATTTTTACTCCCAAATATTCTGGAATTTATAAAAAGAAAATATGATACACATATACATATCAGACAATTAAATCTGTGAACTTATCCTAGAAAAGAGTGCTGCATACCTCATTGCTGAATAACACTATTAATATATTGATACATATATAATATATATCAGTCATTTTCAAGGTTCTTCCCTGTTCTTCATTGTGCATGCACACCAGTGCCTAGTCCACCTCTCAATGCAATTTTGGAAGTCTTTCTGGAATGGCCATCAGAGCTGTCATTGTACAAGGTCTTACAATTAAGTTCATTAACTCATTCTAGAGAAGGTGCCACTATGGTCACCGGATGGCCAAAGGGAGTGCTTCAAAGGTCACCATAGTGATATTCAGCAATGAGGTATAGAGTACTTTTTAGAGAATGAGTTTGTGAACTTGTCCAACATCGCATACACACACGATAGAATATTATTCAGCATTTAAAAAGAAGGAAAACCCATCATCTGCAACAAATGGATGAGCCTGGATGTCATTGTGCTAAGAAAAATAAGCCAGGCATGGAAAGATAATATTGTTTGATCTCACTTATGTATGAAGTTTAACAGAATTGGTTGCCAGGGCCTGGGGTAGGGGGCATAATGGAGAAATGTTAGTCAAAGGATAAAAAGTTATAGTTAAACCAGAGTAATAAGTTCTGGGATTCTATCATACAGCATGTGACTGTAGTTAATAAAAACGTATCTTATACTTGAAATTTTCTAGAAGAGTAGATTTTAAATGTTCTAACTACAACACACACAAAAAGGTATCTGATTCCATAGATATGCTAATTAGCTTGATTGCAGTAGCCATTTTACAATATATATTCATATCAAAACATCATGTTGTATACTCTAAAAATGTATAATTTTTGTCAAGTATCCCTCAATAAACTTGGGTGGTGGAGTAAAAAACACCTCATACAACTCAATAGCAAAAAACAATCCTATCAAAAAATGGCCGATAGAGTTAGACACTTGTCAAAAGAAGACATACAAATGGCAGGTATATAGACGTACATGAAAAGGTTCTCAACTTCATTAATCATCAAGGATACGCAAATAGAAATCACAATGAGATATTGCCTCACATTTGTTAGAGTGGTTATAGTCAGAGAGATCTGGAGAAAAGGGAACTCTTGTATAATGTAAACTATTTACAGACACTACTGGAAATAGTATGTGGGTCCCTCAAAAAAATTAAATATAGATAACCATCATATGATACAGCAATTCCAATTCTGGGTATATATACCAAGGAAGGGAAATCAAGATCTGAAAGCGATGTGCACCTTGTTTGTAGCACTATACATAATAACCTAGATGTGGAAACAACTCAGGTGTCCCATCAAAGGATGAACAAATAAAGAAACTGTGGTATGCATACACAATAGGATACTATTCGCCTTTTCTGAAGAAGGGAATCCTGTCATTTATAACAACATGGATAATCTTAGGGTACATTATGCTAAGTGATAAGCCAGGCACAGTGAAATCTAAGAGTCAAATCCAAAGAAGCAAAGTCAAAATGTGGTTTCTAGGAGTTAGGTAAATGGGGATATGGAGAGATGCTGGTCAAAGGGCACAAAGTTTCAGTTTTACAAGATGAATAAATTATGGAGGTCTAATGTATACCAATGTTACTATAATTAACTACATTTTATTGTATAAGACTGCAGCTCATATGTGTTCTCATGACAAAAAGAAAAGAAAATGTTAACTAAAGTAATTGATATGTTAATTATCTTGGTTATGGTTATTTCACAATGAATATGTATATCAAATTACCAAAATTGTATACCTTAAGTTCATATAATTTTCATTTGTCATGAAATGAAAATTAACTGAAATATAACTTTCATTTTTTAAAGAGTGAACATTTGTTATGATTTACAACAAAAGGAACTTCTTAAGTACCAGAACAAATACCCCACATTCCCAGAAGTGTTCTGGTCCAAGCACCAGTCTATGAGTCCCTAGATCACCCCTTTGGGGCTTGTTCTCATATGAACAATTTGGAGAACAAGGATATAGGAAAAACAACTCAGGTACCAGCGCCTTATTAAACCTTTGGCTCCTCCTAGAACTGGAAACATGACTTCTGATAATTTTATGAGCTTCAACTTTGACATTCATTAAAGGAAAGTAATCAAGAATAAAATAAAAAGTAAAAATAACATATAGAAAGACACCATTTACAAGGAGGAAAAAATTCTATCAGAAATAAATGAACCTGCATATTTTACTTTATAGTTCAGGGTGTTGCTGTCTTAACATATTCTGAGCAGAATTATGCCTCCCACCACTCATGTTCTAACATGTGACCTTACATGGTCACAGGGACATGGCAGATGTTATTTAGATAAAGGATCTTGAGATGCAGTAATTATCTTGGATTACCCAGGTGGGCCCAATCTAAATGAGTTCTGAAAAGTTAAAAAGTTTTCCCAGCTGCCGTCAGAGGCAGACATAACCACAGAAGAATAGTCCAAAGACAGACCTTCTGGCTTTGGAGATGGAGAAGGGGGTCATGAGCTAAAGAATGTAGACAGCCTCTAGAAGTTGGAAGGGCAGTGAAACCAGTGTTCCTCTAAAGCCTCCAGAAGGGAATGCAACTCTGCTGTATTTTGTTAATTTTAATTGTTATTTTAATCAGGTTTGCACACATGTTAACTACCACCGAAGCAAGAAGGTTACATGTGACTAAGTGGACAATTAGCAATGCTTGAATTTATGGTTTATTGTGAGAGATTCACATACATAATCAAGCAAGCAAAGATTCTCTGCACAATTATGAAAACCAGTAATTAGGGAGTAACTAACTACAGAGAGGGCTCAGAAGGCTAGCACCCTGACAGATGACACAAGTGGGTCCAGAAGTCCCCAGGATGCCAGGCAGTGGGGAGTGCCTACTCTTCTCCAGCAGAGCCCCTCACCGCAATTGCCAAGTCAGGGCAAGGCCATGGAGTTCTCAAGGCAGAGACTCCAGAGGCACCTTGGATAGCTCCTTGCTATGGTTTGCAATTCTCCACAGGTGTGGCCATTATCAATAGCTCAGTCACAGGTGGGCTCCGTTTTCTGTCTGTTCATTCTGGGTCTTGGCTGGTAGCAGGCCACATCAGGTATTACCTCATCACCTAGGTCTATTATTCAACTGCTTGTCACTTTGAAGAAAAATAACTTTAGTTTGAGCTCAATGTTCATATGCTTATCACTTTGAGGGAAAACAATTTAACTTTGATCTCCCAAAACTCAGTCTAGGACAGTGGTTCTCTCAACCTTCCTAATGCTATGACCCTTTAATACAGTTCCTGTGGGTCACGACCCACAGGTTGAGAACCACTTGTCTAGGACATGTGTGCTTATCACATTGAGGAATAAACAACTTCACTAAGGACTCACTTCACTAAGGTGTCACTCAGCTTGAGTGGACTCTATTTTGAGATACTAGGACCATGAATCATTATTACATATCATACTGATACCTTGATTTGAGACCAGTAAGAGAAGTGTGAGATAATAAATATGTGTTTTTGTAAGCTACTGTTGCAGCAATAGAAAACCAGTGTATTTCTATGTTATTCTAAGTAACTTTAGGAAGTAAAATTGGGATGTGTCCCACCCCAAAACAGAACAGGGTCACTGAAATTAAGTGGGTCCCAGTAATAGGTTAATAGTCCAAATATAATTACCACACATGCCATAGGCAAAGCAGTTTCCAGTTACGAGAGACACTGGTAATTTTCTTTCTTTCTTTCACTGAATCAAAGAGAAAGTCACTTTAAGAAAATACAGTGAAATCACAATTTATTAATGAACCTTGATCTTTGTACTTTTCACCTTGCTTTTTTGAAAAGAATGTTGTTGTTTTTTTTCCACAAAACTTAATGCTTTCCTAGTTGTCTAACCACCACGAAAAAGAGTTATACTTACTGTAGGTTCCCCCAGGCAAAAATCAGAAATTAGTGGATATAGCAACACGATAATCAGTCTTTTGAAAATGTCTGAATGATTAGTTTTGCCTAATGTCTAGCAATGGTAGGGAAAGAATATGAGGATCAGACAATGAACTTATTGATTACTATAGGTAAAAATTGCATATAATTGCTTCTCCCAGAGAAACGTATTATACTAGTCTTGAAAGAAAATTGAAATATAGTAAATTGAAACTGTATTTTGCTGAGATTGCAAACAACCAGTAACCTACATTTAGAATTATCTGCAAGATTTAGAACTTAAATATTTCAAGTACAAACAAAACTTGAACCAGACAAAATACAGCTTATACATTTTTAAATTATTTCTTTCTGATTATGTGAGAATTATTTGTGATTAGCTTTTTGGAATCCTATAACACAAAAGAGTACTTTAACTATTTCTCTTTTTACTTTAGCAAAATTTTGTTTAGATGACAATTTTTTTCTATATATATACTAAAGGTAAGGGATGGTGGCTCATGGCTGTAATACTAGTAATCTGGAAGGCCGAGACAGGAGGATTCTTTGAGCTCCAGAATTTGAGAACAGCCTGAGAAAAAGCAAGATCCCCATTTCTACTAAAAAGAGAATAATTAGCCAGGTGTCATACTACATGTCTGTAATCTGAGCTACTTAGCAGGCTGAGACAGGAGTATTGTTTGAGCCTAAGAGTTTGAGGTTGCAGTGAGCTATGACCATGCCACTGCACTCTATGTGAGGTGACAGAGCAAGACTGCCTCAAAAAAAAAAAAATTAAACTTTAATCAGGCCCATATGTAAAGTTTTATGATCATTTTATAATGCAAATTAATATTTTAATGAAAATAAAAATTAAAGATGTTTTTGAAGCTCTGCCAAAGCGTAAGAAATATTTACCTCAATAATGTGCTGCCCTTTTTCACTCTTTTCTCTTGTCACCAAGGTTTTACTAAAGCTTAGAAATGGTCTTGTTATATTTTCTTTCCCTAAATATTTTTAACAGAAAACATATTGTATAATTTTTTGTCTATTTTAGAGTTGTTTATTTTATAACTATTTGCTATACTATGGAAGTATTACAAGTTGATCTATAATAGGTCCTTAATATTCTAATATTTCAATTTCCCTATGATTGTACTAATGAAAGGTTTTTTACTCTCCAGCTAAATTCTGATTCAATCATTTAAATTTCACAGTTACACAGGGAATGCCCAATATTAAATGAGTGGTTTTCACAAAATGTATTTGTAAATTGATTCAATTTAATACCCCTTTCTTTGAAATTAGATTTGTCTCCACCTAAGTCCAGCCCCCAAATTCTAATCCCCTAATACTATACTTTAAACATATTACCCAATCAACACAAGTCATAAAACTTTACTAGTGTCGAGCATCTATCCCTACCATACTCTGTGCTTTCTCGCTTTACTTGCTTGCAAAGGACATATGGGATATTTCAGCAGTAACCATTCATGGGGTCCCCATGAAATGGGACAAAATGAAAGTCCAAATGACTTTTCCTTGCTCTTTTTTGTGAACTCTGAGGTTTCCAGGAGGAGTGCCCACCTTTGCACCAGAATCTGTCCCATGCTAGCTATTTTCCTGACATAATTCCAAACAAGACCCCTTGATTTATCTTTCCTCTTGAATTCCTAAAATGCTGACAATTTGAGAACACAGAAAGGATAAATATTTTTCCATATACCCTCCCTTGGGAAAGTCAATGCTCCATGAAAGGTTTGGTGTGCTTGTGGGACAAATAGGCCAGTGGTTCTCAACCTTCCTTATGCCACAACCCTTTAATACAGTCCAAAGGGGTCCTGATCCACAGGTTGAGAACTGCTGAAATAGGCTTCTCCTATTGTGTGTAGTTGTTCACTACCTGTGGATAAGGTGGCAAGGAGGTGGGGTGGAAAGAAAATTCTCACACCCAGTTATCTGCAGTGCAATAACCAATGAGGCTTGGAGAGGAAAGCAACTTCACATGCTCAGAAAGTAGCAAGGAAATGCTGCCCTGAACAAAAACCTCTGCAGTCTTTTATTGATCATGAAAAGTGTCTACATGTAACACAGCATGGAACAAAAAGTTAATTATAAACAGAAAGGAACTCTAACTTCCTTACTTAACATAAGTACATGAGTCATTTTTTACCATGACAGTAAAGAACAAGGAAGTAATAGGAAAAAGCAAAAGAGATCATCTTAAAAACAATGTCATATAATCATAAAGTTAAAAAGTTACCCAAAAATGGGTACAATGTTTAGGGGATAAGTTTAGCTTCTTTGACTCCCTCTGTTGGTCCCATTCTATACCTTGACTTGCCAAGCTACATATTCCCTCCAGATCACCGCTGGCGCTCTGTGCAGTATGTGTGTGCGGGGGTGGGGTGGGGTGTGTCCCTGGGAGTCCAGGTATTGCCAATGGACTCTGAATGTTAACTCCAGGCAGTCTTGTTGCCGAACATTCTGTTTAAATCCCTAGTTGTTTCCAACCCTGCACTGTGGGCAGTGCTGGGGTGGGAGGGCTCTGAGGCATCCAGGCTCTTGTCAATAGACTCTCTAGAATGTCAGCCTAAGTTATATTCTGTCCCTGATCTTTCACCCATGTCTCTCACATCTATACAGTCACAGACTGTTTTGAGATATTTATGGGATGAGGATAGATACAGAGCCTGTTAAAAATGGAATGGGAAAGAGATGAATGCAGCCTTACAACACTTCCCAATGATTTTGTAAAACATTACTCAAGAACTACACTGGGAATAGAGTGTCTGGGGTTGAAGTCTAGCTCCATCATTTACTGCTTATACATTCTAAATTCTCTAAACTTTGGTTAATTATATGTAAAATGGATATGAGTATCTATATATAAGAAGACAGTTTAAGGACTAGCACAGTCCTGAACACACAGTGAATCTCAGTAACAACTATCATCATAATTATTGGTGGTGGTGATGATGATAATGATGATGATGATTATATGGTGTCCACTGTTGTAGCAATGTTGGTGGGGGTTGAGAGAAGGAGGAGTCTTCTCCTCCAGAGAAGGAGAGAAGGAAAAGAAGGAGCCTGCTTTTTTTGCCTTTTCCCTCTATTTTTTTTTTTAAACCGAGGTAGACTATATATTAGTGCTGCCCTGAGGTTGTGGGAGACACCAAATCAAGGTTTGAGTAGGAAAGAAACAGGCTGGTTGTCAGATGTCCAAAAGTAGTAAAAAGAGATGATAGGCATTCCTAGGAATAACATGTGGGCTAGAAGACAAGGTCCAGGGCCCCCAAATTGAGGAAGACTCAGTAGTAAGCACTAAGCCCACTCTAAGCCTCATGCACAAATATAAATCTGGTCTTTCTGTGCATTGCCAGTGAAAGTTGATGCCATTTGTTTGTCCTCATGTATAGGCTCAAGTCCCAAAAGTCAGTGCTCAGTGACACTGTAAGGCCATCACTAGTGAAAAATATGTCCCTGAACAAAACTTAAACAGCCAGATCACCTTTCTCAGAGTCACTTAATTTTTGAGTATGGCTAAATTGCCGTATCCAACATAATGGAGATGGAGAGGGCATTTCCCACCAGTAGACAGAGTAGAAGAGAAAGCTTATCTAAGCCAGGGAGGAATAAAACGAGGCATGGAAAGAACTCGATGATTTTTCCTGCTTATGTTAGCTAACTGAGACCTGGCTTCTAGGCTACACTTCAGTACTCCCATTATTAATTTGCCTCATGACTTAAGAAGTATGTCAAGTTAGGTTCTGTTACATCAAATCAAAGAATTCAAACAATAAAACCTGCAAAGGAGCCAAGGTTTTTTGCCTCAGTGATTACATCCTAGCTCAATTTGGAAATATTATTAGAACTTCCTCCTGAACAGTGAAAGTAATAGGCAGAAAGTATCATCATAACTGCAACAGCCTAATCCAGTGAAGTCATTAAAGGTTCTCATGTGTGTCGATGCTACTTTATAGAGAGATGACAGTATAACACTCTAGCTGACTCCAAATAATGAACCTGAGCCAACTACAAACCCACTCAAATATACCAAGGAACCTTAATGTCATTGTTATTCAAAGTACATGATGTAAAAATCGAAATGATCACAAAATGTGATTTGAGGAGGATGGGGGGGGAGGAGTAGGAAGAAAGGAAGAAAAAGGAGGAGGAGGGAAAGGCGAGTAATAGTGTTTGTATTCTTTTGTGGTTGGTGTTATTTAAAAACTATTTGCCCAGTAAGCAACTCACTGTTGACAGTTTTAAAATCCTGTATTTTAAATATTCCATATTTTAGGGAATTTGGGTTGCTTTGTTTTTACAAGAATAGCTGAAAAAAATCTAAAAGGAAGGTTGATGGCATGACATGATTTTTTCACTCTCATTTTTAGTTACTATATATTTACTCATTTTTAAATATAGATTTTCCAAAGTGGGAAAGAGAACCATACCTACCAGGCTGTGCACTGACTGCAGAAGGTCATAGGGTTTGTACTATAGGTCCTCAGCAGCAATGTGTGGAGGGAGCCACTGAGGCTCTAAGGTAGCTCAGGGGACATGCTCAGGACCCCATAGCAGATAGGAACATACAACTTCATGTCCATAAGAACCCGTATACCAAAACAGATTATCACAAAACAGTTATGACTTACTACCCTGCATAAGTTCCGTTCAAAGGAAAATGATAAGAATGGTCCCAATTCATTCTGGCTTCAGATTAACATAATAGGAAGAAAAGTATTTGTGTTTCTTTTCATCTAAAATTCATCAAAAAGATCTTAATTTCTAAAATCTGCTTTTGTCCCAGTTTTTCAAAAGTTCATACATGCAAAAACTAAACCAAACCAAAAAAAATTTCTTAAGTTGGTTCTTATAGTGGCAGTATTTTTCCAACCTAAAAAATATGGCATGTTTTGTGTATTTCTGGATGTTTTCTTCTCCTAAACTGTGCACCCGACAAATAAAATAAAACGCCAACATCCTCTGTGAGTCAGAAAAGGTGCTTCCAGCCTTTGCCCTGAGGAGATAAGAGCCCTCTTGGAATCTGCCCATCATTAAAACAGTGCTGGAGGGAACTTACCTGCTCATATCTTAATTACTATTATACTCATATTATTTATATTATCACTATTGAAGTCAATCCCAAACCCAATCTCTAGCAATTATTTTCCTTGTTCATTAAGATACATTTGTATGTACACCAAAACAAAAATGTGCTTTTTGAAATTCATCATATCCCCTAGTATTATGGTAAAATCAATCCTGTTACAACATTGGTGGTAGAGGACAAAATAAACATGCCAAATGGGTTAACACTTTAGCCTGAGTCAGCATAACAATTATCATGTTATTAGAGAACTCTGCTGTGCTGCACAGCATACATTAGCATACAAATCAACTTCAGGGGAAAAACTATAACCTTACTCCCAAATTTCAGTAAATCTACACAGACCGATCCCCCACCTCCTTTGTAAAGGGGAAACAAGGAAGAAATTTATTTTTGCAACATTACTTCATTAGTCTTGAAAGGGCAAAGGAATACTTTGTAAATAAGTTGTTTTCTTGCATACAAGTACAGCTTAAGGAGGACAATACTGCGAAACCAGGGGAAGAGAAAGGAGCAGATAATGCACCGGGCAGTGTGGGAAGGACTCACCAGCAAGGCTTAGGCCTGGTATGTGTGCAGCTCAGGGTAAAAGAAGCTAAAAAGCCACTGGATCATTCACTGAAGAAAGACAGGAGTTCATTCTCTTACACGCCTGCTTGATGATAAAGATTAAATCTCACAGGTCCTTGAAATTTGTTTTTTCCCTGTTCTGAGGGCATAGGCTTTATAAGAGGAAATGTTCCTTCCTAAAACTACCACCTTTTTATTCTTTTTACCTGAAATAGAGCCAATTGCATTTTTACTTTCTGTGGTTAGTATTTAATTTCTTTATAAGATTCCAAAAGACAGAAATTGCATCTTATTGATTTTTTTATTCCTCATGGTACCTAATACTCAATATGTTTTTTTCTAGTCGTTATTTGCTCTGTGCTATAAAGGTAATAAAGTGTCTGGAAAGTTATTTAAATTTACTCAGGGCATTCCAAGTGGAAGGGCTGAATGGAAATTCTTCTGGCCACAGGCATCACCTCCCAGATTAGGCATGTGCAAATAAGAACCATGTTTATTATGGAAAATGAACATATATAAGGTTGGCATATATTAAAATGGGTAATACATCATATAAATAAAGTCATTTTTTTCAAAAGCATAAATAATAGTTGCTTAAACGGCAAAAGGCAGTGACTTGGAATCACATATTCTAAAACACATTCGGACCAAGCGTACGTGTATTTCATTAAGCTTGGCTTTTCAGCGTATATCCTTTTATCCCTGAAGACACTCAATTCACTATCACTCCAGCTTTATGCCCTTGGTTGTGTCAAGCCAAGATGTCAGGAAGTGGAACTCTCAGCACTTAGAACCGAAACTGACACTTCATGAGCATTCAACATAATTTAGTGAGCACAGTTACAACAATGATGACTATTATTACCTTATCGAAATCAAATATTCTTTCTTTTCTACTTGTACAGGTTCTTAGTGGCTAGCATCTATTTCTACATTTCTTACAATCCATACATTTTGTTATATCTATGTAAGTAAGAACACAGGAAAAATAGGATGCAGAAGTAAGGTTAAGTAAACAATGCTCAAATGTATCAAACACATTCATGTGCCTATTACAAATTCCCTGTATTAATAGACACTTATAACTAAGAAATATAACCCTAAAATCTATTTTAACTGGAATTAATAAATTCCTGAGACTTATTCAGCATATGAATAAATGTAAAAGCAAGTAATAACTTAGGAAGATTTACATAGAATTCATAATTTAAACCTTGGACTTAGGTGATGATGTTAATTGGCGAAATAGAAATAAAGCATGATGATATTAGTCCACTGTTAAAAACAGGTGGGACACAATTATAAGAGGGACTTTACTAAACAAATGCAATCAGTGAAACCTAATTCTTGTACCCTCAGTTCATTGTACCCTCAATGAATCTCCAACAATAAAAAAGAAAAAAAAATAGATTACATTTTAAATATAAGAAATAACTTTGAAAATGTATTTAGATTGGATGTTTCAGTGGTTTTATGCATCACAAGTAAAAATCATGCTACTTAGCTTTTCAGGTGTTAGAAAAGCCCCCAAATTAGAAGTTAAACTTTTCTAGTACGCATATCCATGAGTTGATTCGGAGTCAACTTTTCCCCCACCCCTCCTTTCTGTAGACACTCTCTGATATTAACTGATGATTGTGATTTGGAAAGGGTAAGGAAGGAGAATATTTTCCTTAGAAAACTGATTCACACAAAACCAACTAAAAAAGGCAATGATACTTAAATGAATGCTCATAGATTGTGGTAATAATAACTCACATCTGAAATTTTGGAGCAAGTATTTCAAAGAATGTAATTTGTAGTCTAACTACTCTTTTTGAATCAATCTCTACACTGTTCCGTTAAAGTGTATGCCAAAGCTGGAAGTTAGAACTGCTGCTAAATGATTAAATATCTAATTCCTCTCATGTGCCTTTCTCATTTGTTTGCAAAGCTATGTGAAATAGGCTTCTGGGGAAATGGCATATTAATGTGTATTTGAGGTAATTCATATTGTTGAGGTGTGTGAAGTAATAAAATGACATTTTCTTTGATATATTGAAGGACAAGGTTCATGTCAGGCACTGAAAAAATGACATTTGTATAAGAAGTGAATTTACATTGAGACAGATAGTCAAGCAAGAAGAATATTTACATATTTTTAGGTTTTTCATATTTGTCATCATTACTTTTACTATCACTCATACTCAAGCCCTTTACCTATGAACAATTTATTATGAAACAAAAACAAAATGATTATAATGATAATAAAATGAAATAGGTTAAGTTCAAACATGAACCACAGTAAAAATCCTATTGAAACTTGGTTATTGGTAGAAGCTTGAGATACAGGTTATGCAGTAACTTGACTTTCTGAGTGGCTTGATTTTATAATGTCTAAAATGAAGACTATGCTCTGGACTGGAAAATCGGGATCTAACCAGCTACTCAAGCACATTATTCATTAAATGTTAAATTGTCTATTATACAATGAGTCTTTTAAGAATATTAAATTATTCACCCACAGATTAAAGTGCTACTATTTACTGTGAAGTAGGAAAATTTTGAGTACATCATTTAAATGTGCTGAAATTGATTATCACAAATTCCACAGAATACGGCATGTGGAAATGTGCTTTACGTTTTGCGTCATTAATAACACATCGTGCATTCTGCATAAAAACCTGCTGCAGACCACTGTTCCTGGTGAGAAGTGAAAAAGCTGTCCAAGCTGGTGCAGAGTTTGAAGGTATTGGAGAACTACCAAGGCTGTAGACTTGAAAGGCCAAGATCCCAAAGGGAACAGAATGGAAGAAAAAAGGACTAAGTCCAATACTCATCAAGGCTTTCCCCCTTAAAGCATTTGCTCATTCACAAACAAAAGGTAAAGGGCTAGGAAACAAAAATAGGACTTCTTATGTGGCTGTGGAGACTGGAATTATAGAATAAGTGTATCAAAGAAACGGGGTCCTGGTAAATATCCCAGGCAAGGACCATGAATGTTGACATCCATTCTACATAGTCAAATAAGATAATCTGTCTGATTTGTTTATATTTGTGTTTGTTTATTCATTTATTTATTTATTTCAAAGGTGAACCATAACAAAGAAAAAATTAGAATTTACAAACACAGAATTGCAATTCTGGGAAACCTCTATCCCTGACTAAATTGAATTAATGTAATCTACACCTTTTTTCTGCCTGAATGAAGCAAAAATGAATTCTCTTATAAGGAAAAAAAAATGTCTAGTGATTTAATTACCTCTATAATTTTTCATATACAATGAGCAGATAAAATCCCATTCTACAATTATTAATCATAACCAAGAAAGGTTATGAGACCAAAAGTAGCAAAGACAGAACAGAATAAAGACAATGGAAACAAATCCACATCAGATATAGATATTGGAATTAAATATCAGACACAGATATTAAAATAAACACAGTGAGTATATGCTGGGTTGAGACAACAAAGTGGACAACTTCAGTAGAGAACTATAAACTAGAAATCAAATGGCCATACTAGAAGTGAACAATTTTAACAAATTTAAGTAAAATATAGTAGGCATGTAGTTATATTGAGTATTGTATCACATTCTGTCTAAATGAAATTATACTATTACTTTTCCCTAAAATTTATAATATAAAAATATTTTTGACTAATTTTCCTAAAACTCCACAAATGTATGAACCTCATCATTATGAGAGCAGCCTCTGAGTTTGATTCTTTATGTGTGAAGGTATCATATTTTATCATATTTTTTATTATGTGCCCAATGACTTGAAAATTTAACTTTTACTGTTCATGATTATGATACAGTTAGAAGGTTTGCCATAGAAAATGCTGAAATGCTACATAGAACTAAAGATACTAAACTACTGATAGCTTCTTTGTCTTTTTTGTTTATACCTCTAAGCCTTGTTAAAGATTGAAGGAGAAAAAGTTAAAATGTAGCCTTTTATATTAATTTTACCTAAAATTTCAAAAATTATCTATCAACTAGGGAAAACTTTTTATAAACAAAGAAATATAATGTTCTAGTCACTACCTTTTACATAATGAGTCTGAGGACATGTATACATATATACACAAACACCTAAGATATAAAAAGCATGTCATTCACCACTGATAATATTAAGTCAGATATAGCAGACTCCAATGGAGGCTGCGGATTGTGGCTCACACCTGTAATCTTAGTGCTCTGGGAGACCCAGGCGGGTGGATTGCTTGAGCTCAGGAGTTAAGAACCAGCCTGAGCAAAAGCAACACTCCATCTCTAAAAACATCAGAACACTACGGGTGTTGCCAATGGTCCCAGCTACCTGAAGCCCAGAGGCTTCAAAAGGATGGCTTGAGCCCAAGAGTTTAAGGTTGCTGTGAGTTATGATACCATAGCACTCTACAAAAGTAGAGTAACAACAAAAAAAATTAATTAAATAAATAAATAAAGATAAATATTATCTAAGGGAAGGCTAGATCTTTTTCAATAAAGTGATTATTTGTCGATATGCTATCACATTTTATCATAGATTTAAAGTTGCAAGGATATCATAAAGCCTATATATACACAAAAAATAATGCTTAATATCTAGTTTGCCTCTTTTAGACTGTATTATACACAGAGATTTGAGCATGATGTTTTATATTGATTTCTATTATTACGTTTATAAGTCTTACTTTTCCACTAAGATAATAAAAGTATATTTTATCCTGGAACTCCCCAGTTCATATGTGTTATAATTTAAAAAGCTTTTTCTATGTCAGAAGTTTGGAGTTAAAAAATAAAATAAAAGATATTAAATAAAATATATCCAGCTTCTCTTCTTATAGCACTAGCACAGAGTAATTTCCAGATTATCTACATTCAAATTCCTGGGGACTGCTCACCAGCTATATGTATCTGTACAATATACTTAATCTCTCTGTCCCCTAGGTTTCCTATTTTAAAAAACTTTTAATACTATTACCCAGTTTAACTTCATAGGATTACTAGGAAAATCAAATATATAAAGTTAAAACAATTTTTGGCACTTACTGAGCATTATGACTTTGCTGCTGTTCTGAGGCCATTACTATCATTCTTATTATTATCACTAATATTATTTTATTTCCTATTTGGAGCCCTTTATTCAGAATGTATTACCTACCATCCTGTACCTAGAGAAGTTTTCTGATTTTCAAAACCTGTCCTGAACCCTTACAACAATGTTGCTTTTCAGTTTTCTCATAGTACTGCTTGTATGATGATCCTGTCATTATCAACCAAATAATGTTTAAATTATCTATTTCAATATCTAATACCTCCTTATACACACAATCCTTACTCTACAGGACTCAACATATAGTCGCATTCATGGCTATGATTTATTACAATGAAAGAAGAAAAACGTAAATCAGTGAAGGCAAAACATGCATGGGGGCAAAAAAACAGAGAAAACCAGGCACAAGATTCCAAGAGTCCTCTCCCTATGGAATCACTCAGGATATGCCTTTTTCCTCCAGCAGGAATTGTGACAACACATCTGAAGTGGTGTTTATCAGGGTAACTCAGAAGTTCAATGCTCAAGGTTGATACTGGCAGTTGGTCTTATAGACACTCTGCTTAGCTTAAATAGCAAAAATTCAGAGTCTTAGAAGGAAAACAGGTGTTCAGCACACCTGTTAATAGGCATATTGAGCCACCTTTTTATTCAACGGAAACTGTATATTATCACAGAAAACTATTTATTATTCAAGTTGCCAGAAAACAGTAAGGAGCTTTTGTATCTGCATATAAACCTAGCACGTAAAATGTAACCAATTAACAATTCGTATAAACTGGACTATGGTAAATGAGTTAAATTATCCAACAAAATAGTAAACAAATGTAATTAAAGTAAACCCAGCTCTCAGAATACCATATAACTTACAATGTGACATAATGCTAGGTATACCTATATCGAGTATACCTTCATCTAATAAACATTTTTCTCGACAGTTAGACACTGTAATATGTCCTATATTATCTATTAAGAATCTTAAAAAGTCAACGCATAAAAATGTAGAGTGGTGGCTACAGAAGTGGGGGAATGAGGAGATATTAGTCAAAGTATATAAAGTTCTAGTTATGTAGACTTTGTAAGTCTAGACATCTAATATGCAGCATTATGATTATACTTAATAAAATTATTTTGTATACTGGTAATTTGCTGTTGTAATCATTTTACTATGTATATATTTATCAAAACATAATCTTGTACACCTTAAATATATATAATTAAAAGAATAAAACAGAAATAATTGAATCCAATGTAAAATATGCTTTTAATAATTTTGCCTTATTCTCAGAAATTAAGAAAAAAAGTAAAGTCACTCCACAAAAATAAGCAAATGAAATCCCAAAACCAAGGCAGAAAGCTATGACATAGAAGTAAATATATTTGTTGGGTTTGGTCTGGGCACTAATCTCAACACTGGGGTTGGAGCAATGCACTGGGCCCAGTCGAAAGCAGGAGATTCAGGTGGGAATCAGCAGAGGTGGATGGTATGAGGGGGTGGAGAAAGAGACGTGCCATAGCTTTCACTAGATTCCCATTGAAATTTATTTTCAAACTGAATTAAGGCCTACTGAACCAAAGGTTTACAGCCAAATTCCAAAGCAACCTTCCTGCTAAGGCCATTGGACACAGAATCCATGTAATGCTGAACCCCTCACGGATAAAAGTGGATTTATGCTGTTGTAAAAAAAAAAGAAAAGAAACTATTTTTAAAATCCAGGCATTAGATGCTGGTCTTAAAGCACCCGGAAACTGAGAAGAAGGAATCAGTCCACATTCCAAAAGAAAAATTCAATACATTTGAAAGCTAGAGTAGAAAGAGAAAATTCAGCCTAGTGAATTGCAAAAAAAAAAAATTAATAGTTTCCTAAAGAAATGATAAGCTTAACTGTGTGGAAGCTGTAAAATACATTCTTCTTCTAATCCTGCTTCAATTAATTTACTAAAAAATATTTAATAATTTTGAGCAATCATATGTGAGTTGATAAACTCCACATTCTCATTCTTATTGGGCTTTACACAAACTTAAGATCTTTAAAGTTTGTCTTTTTATAAGTATTCATTATTAGAATAAAGAAAATAAGAATGTAGAAAATTATTCCTGATTAGTTAAAGATCATCTGGAAAAGATAGTATAGCTAAATTTTGAGAAGTATGTTTCTTACAATGAACATGAAAGAAACTCATATAATGTGTTTAATTTAATCTCTATGCCAAAGAGATTTAATTTGTATAAATACGAAGAAAATGTGGCATCGTAAGAAACAATGGTCATTTATTCACAAAATTTTTGATCTCCAATTTAATATTGTCTATAAAGTTGCCATTGTTTTTCTCTTGACTACCATTAATGCACAAATTTTAAAAGATGAAATCACTATATAATAAGCAAAACGAAATTCAATCTCCAAAACTGTTGTTATAAATTAACCTCAATATACTTTATTCCAAATGACTCATCACAATTTACTATGTTTAGCCAATTTAGGGTTTATCAATCAGCCAATACAAAAGCCCAATTAAATAGATTACAAAATTTACATCATGATGCTCTAAAATATGTGCTCTAACCAGAACTCTCATAGGCTATTTAACTCACATGCTGCTTTCCTGTACAAATTAAAGATTTTATGTGACTCTACATATATAACTTCTAACATTATCATTAAAAATTTTTTTGATTCATCCTTAGAGCCATAAATACAGGAAAGAAAACAAAGACATTCAAAATATATCTTAGTTGGTATATTCATGTAATATATAATATTTGAGTTAATATAGCCTAACATAATTTTTAAAGTATTAATTAGAGTAACATGACTCAACTCCAAAGTCTGGATCTTCTGCAATTTTAAAATCAAACAACACTGACAACATTAACTAATATTCTGAAGTATTTTTAGCATGGCATTCATATATCTCTATATCCATCCAATCTCTCCATCTGTATCACTGTGTTAATCTGAATGGGCTAGAATACGCTAAGTTATGGTGCAAGTGATTAATAATTACCCTTTTTCTTAACACAATGATCAATGACATTTATTAAGTTCCTGAAAATCATAAGCTCTAAGCTAGTTACATATACTAGAAAAGGATGCCCTATTCAATAAATGGTGCTGGGAAAATTGGATAGCCACCTGCAGAAGAATAAAGCAGCTCCCCTAGCTCTCACCATATGAAAATTAATTAAAAATGGATTAAAGACTTAAATATAAGACATGAAAGAATAAAAATTTTAGAAGAAAATATAGGAAAACTTTTGTAGACATAGGCTTAGGCAAAGAATTTATGACTAAGACCCCAAAGACAAATACAGCAACAATAAAAATAAGCAAATGGGTCTTAACTACACTAAAAGCTTCTGCACAGCAAAGGAAATAATCAACAGAGTGAACAACCTACAGAATAGGAAAATATATTCACAAACCATATATCCAATAACGAACTAATATCCAGAACCTACAATAAACTCATACAAATCAGCAAGACAAAAACAACCTCATCAAAAAGTTGGCAAAAGACATGAACAGAAGTTTTTCCAAAGAGTATAGACAAATGGCCTAGAAACATATGAAAAAATCTTTGATATCATTCTTTATCAGGGAATGCAAATTAAACCCACAATCAGATACCACCATACTCCTGTCAGAATGATCATCATTAAAAAGGAAACAGACAACAGATGCTGGCATACGTGCAGAGAAAAAAAGAAGGCTTATACACCGTTGTGGGACTGCAAACTAGTACAACCTCTAGGGAAAACAGGATGGAGATTTGCTGGGTCCTGCCCTGGGAGCAGGGTCCGCTAAGTCCTGTGGAACTGGCACAGCCGACTGAAGAAATATAAAGTTAGAAATTATTATACTCAATTCATGATTGCATAAAAAATAGTGGCAAAAAACACATATGTTACATATATAACATAGAGTACTACTCATCCATAAAAAGGAATGAAATAATGTTTTTTTCAGCAACCTGGATGGAACTGCAGTTCACTATTCTCAGTGAAGTATCTCAGGAATGGAAAAAGAAACTCTTGTTCTTCCTAATAAGGAGGAGCTAAATGATAGGTAAACATGGGAAATAAGGAGACATAAAGAACATTGGAAACAAAGAAGGGGGTAGGACAGGAATGGGATGAGGAGTGAAAACTTACCTGTCGGGTACAATGAACACTGTCCCGGTGATCAGCACAGTGAAAGCCCTGACTTCAGCACTATATACTGTATCTATATAACACAATCATTTGTACCCTCTTAATATTTTGTAATAAAATAAGTAAAATAAAAATATACATGCATTTTCCTACCACAAGGAGCTTGCAACTATCTTATCCACTCTCTTATTGAATAATGACTTGAATATATCCATATGAAATACCACAGTTTATAATACAGTAATACAGGTCTATATATATAATTGGGATGCATATATAGAAATTTTTTTTCAGGGAACTCTGCAGTGTTACATGAAGTTATTGAACATATACAATTAAAATAAACACCAGTATAATCTCTTTGCAGTAGAATAATTTTAAAGAATCAGATATCCACAGGATATTTTAAATGGTGTTTGGTGTGAAGAACTACCTGGTGGGAAACCACAGGGTTCTATTCTATTCAACATGTTTTTGTTTTTTTTTTTTTTAATTTTATTGAATGGTAACTATGTACATTAATGCCCTTCTGGGGTACAGTGTGGGGTTTTCACATGCAATCTGAAATACTTCCATCAAACTGATCAACACAGCCTTCATGTCATTTTCTCAGTTA
>CAUYQV010099162.1:0-44791 GCA_963574575.1 Galagoides demidoff | reverse complement strand
GCTCTCTTTTTGAATTCCCTATTAGGTAATTCATATATCTCTACTTGATTAGAATTGGCTTCTAGAGATTTATTCCATTATTTGGAATATGTTCCCATGTTTTCTCATTTTCCTTCTTTCTCTGTGTTAGTTTTGGCACATGAACAACAATAATAACAACAGAATAGTCTCTCTCAATTTTGTTTGATTGTGTCGATATTTCTCCCTAATCAGCCCATCCAGGGACCCTAGTTATCTCTAAACTCTTTGTGCTTTTCCAACCTGCTGTCTTTGTTCTTAGTGTATCCAAAGAAATTAGAGAATGCCACGTCATGATATTGCCTTGAGGGAGATAAGATAGGAGCCAACCTTTTGGAGTTAGAGCTGGAGAGGTTGCAGTATTTGCGTTCAATTTTTTTCTTTCCTTTAGAGAAGCTGAGAGGTATAATTAATCTCCTACTTATTTTTCTCCACACAAAAGAAAGTGTATAAGGCAGATACCTTTTCATCAGATTTTTTACTTTGAAGCTGGAGAGATAGCTGCTGAAAATTTGCAGGTTTAAAAGTTACCTTTTGTTGTCTATGGTCTAGGAGATTCAGGAGTGCTGAGCAGTCTGTTAAGTATCAGATCTGTGTGATTTAGGAGTTAGTTCCTTGGATGAAGGTTGTAAAAGTTGGGGGCCTTGATTCATGCAGAAACTGCTTTCAGGAAGATTCTCCAGAACTTTATTTACTGTAGGAGCAATCCAGGGAAGAAAATACATGAAATGCCCATTCTTCTGTATGAACAGGAGCAAGATTCATACCCTCTTAGCAGAGGGAGACTTCTTGTCTGGAATTATTGCTGAAATAATTCAGAAAGTCATGAACAGAGTGTTTCTGCCTTTCTACTCAGGTAAGGAAAGGCCTCCCTATATCTTTCTAATGGGAGATAGCAGAGCAAGCCCCAGAATAGGTCAGGGGGCATGCCAGCCCCTCCATTCTTGCTGGCAGAAGTCTGCAATATCTTTCCATGAAAATTTTTCAGGGCTGGGATTTTTCCTGGAGGTAGTAAAGGAAGGAGGTGGAAGGAATGCCCACTCTCCTGTTCAAGCAAGTAGAAGTCTCACATCCTTCTCTGGAATGGAGTTACTCTTGAAGCAAGCCAGAGAAGATTCAGGGTATTCCCAAGTTCTCTTGTAGGTATAGAGGTCCTCCAGCTTCCTTCTAATGAGAGAAGTTTTCCTCAGAAGTAAGCCAGAGAAGAGGGTATAGTGTGGGAGAATGTAGGGGTGGCATCCTTCCTGCTCTTACTGGAAGAGGCCTCCATCCTCCTCCCATGCAGAGACCATAGGAAAGATTATAGAGTTGGATTTCACTGGATCAAGCCACGTAGGTGGTGTGGGGAGTGCAGTGACTTCCTCCCATTTCGGTTCCAAGAGGTTTATTTGCAATTGCTACATAGGCTCCTAGATACCAGCTTGTAGGAAGCCAAAGCTATAGGATGATTCTGGAAAAATTTATAGTTAAACTTTTCCCCCTGGGGAAGGTAGAAGCTGAGCTGACCTGTGGATAACAGAAACTGGGAGCGCTTGCAGGGTTCAACCTCCCCCTCTTTGTTCTTTGTGCTTCAGGGAAATCCTCCTATACTCTGTTCCTGTCATTCTGATACCAGAAAAGTGGTACTCCAGCCAGCTCAGCCAAGCGGGCCTGGGGGACCTGCCACCTCTGTCTTGGTGGCAGGAGCAAGCAGGGGAGCTTCCATCTCCCACCAGAGGCTCCAATAGAGCAGCGCTAGAGGACCTGCTGGCTCTGCCTCAGAGGCAGCTGGCACAAAAACCAGCAGGCTGGAGCCAAAGGGAGAGCTTTCCCCTCCCACCAGAGGCTCCAGTAACAAAATAGCTCCAGCCCATCAGGGGAAAACATGGCGATTCCTCTAGTGCATCCCTGATTGGTCCATTTTCAATCCTGCTCCTGACTGGTCTATTTTATAGACCAATCAGCTAAGCTCTCAGCTCATTGGACAACTATGTAAAACCCTGAGCAGAGAGCCTAAGAGCAGATCATCGCAGATACTCAAGGAAGATAGAGCAAAAGAGCAAGACTTCAGCCGATTGTCGCTGACCTTCGAGGAAGAGAGAGCCAGAGAGCAAAGACCTCAGCAGATTGCTGCAGACCGCTGAGGGAGAGAGAGAAGAGGAAGAGCTATAACACTTATACCCTGCTCTGCAAGGAAGCTTGGCTCTTTGTAAGAGCTGTAACACTTGCATCCTGCTCTGCAGGGTTTGGCTCTTTGTAAGAGCTATAATAATACCTCTGTAAATAAAATCTAACTTACTGCCCATCCTGTGGTCCATCGATTCATTCATCAAATCGTTGACCAAGAGCCTGGAAATCCAAAGTCAAAAATCCCGTATCAATTCCTCCAGCATAATGTTTTAAGATCCAAACCTTCTTACAAGACCTGTGAAAACTGGGCACTGTATGTGCAGAACAAGGCCCTCACTCCTCTGGAATAAAGTGGAAGTGGAGGTTTCCCTCCCAAGGGTAAGGTGCTGTGCTCAGTGTGGGGTTTGTTCTTGAGTCCATCTCTGCTTTTCCTACTTGTTTAGATACAGCGGTTTTCTCTTTCTGCTAGATTTTGGCACTCTCTGGGAGAATTAATCTGTGTGTGAATGCTTGCTCCGTGTAACTGAGAGGAGAGAGAGCCAGAAGCCTTCTAGGCTGCATATCCCAATGTTCAAATGTTTCCTTTCCATTACCAACAAATAACTCAACTGAAATTCAAAGCAAATGTTTTGTATATATGTCATTAATATGTAACTGACCATGTTTAATTTAACAATGGACTAGCTTTCTCCTTAAAATGTCATAAAAGAATTTCCAAAGGCTAATTGATAAAGGCTTCAAAATTTAATATGAATGATTCATTGATTTAAGAAGCAAAATAAGTAATTTCAAGAATAAAAGGATTCTCATCACCTAACTCAAAGTAGATAATTTTAGTAGGTCATAAAAATCTCTCTTTAGTGTGACTGAGCTGAATAAAATCATGGCTACCTAGAAGACTTAATCATCTGGATGTTTTCTATTAATTAGATAAGTGAGATGAATTAAATTTAAGGCCTCAGAAATAATACACTAATCATCGGCTTAGCTAATTTTTTAAATCCCCACTTTGTATTAATTTTAGGTGTTTATAAACCATTTTATGATCAAAAATCCAAAAGAAAGTGCATTATTGTCATGGCTGTTACCCTAGATCTTCTCCCAGCATTTCCATTTCTTTGTTCATCAGTTTTGTGCCGTATCTCAAGAATCAGGAGGGAATGTGCAGCTCCCTCACACCGCACACTGTGACATTCACTTACAACTGAGTGCCAGTAAGAAAATACGAAAATTAATTTCTTAAGAATATGCTTCTGCTTAAAACCAATTTAACCTTATCGAGAAATCTTTGTTTCTAAATAAAGAAGCAAAAATTCAATTATGAACAGAGGCCTAACATGTGAATACCATTTACATGATTAAGCAGTGATAACACACTGTTCTGCATTTAATTCCCACACACAGTATTGAACCAAACGTGAAATTGATACTTCAGTGACATTAAATATCCATAGCTTTGAAATGTGCTGCCATTTAATTACTACCAAAGCCATGTGCCTCAGAGTTTTCCGTTCGTCTCTCCTATAAGGCTGTTAATATGGTTCTATAACAAGAACATGAAAGTGATAAAAAACTGTGAAAAACGGCAATAATTAAAAATCTCATGCATACGATCTCAAGGCTGCCTACATTAACAGAAATGAAAATGATCTCTGAACTCTAATTGAAAAATAAAACTTAGAACTCATGTCCAAAATTGAGTTGTTGGTAATATGACAGGTCCTGAACCAAGAGTACAACCAACACACATTTAAATCATTAGCGTCACTCCTCTACTCAAACCAAAAAAGAATGTTACGATTAAACCAATAACTATGCCAGGAATTAACCAACTCAGAGAAAAATTTTCATTTGGGATCACTCCTGCTTTATTAGACTCCAATGTGAATATTCTGAACTGCTCTGTTCTACCAAGAGCACCAAACAGCAAATATACATAAACAAAAGTCACCAAATTGGAGAATGTGATATCTCTTCAGCATGTCACAGCAACAAAAGGAGAAAATATTAGAATGAAGCCTGATTCATTCATCAGATTGCCTTATTCTTACTAGCAACTAGAAAACTTAGGCATACATATTTTTAACTAATTCTCCACTTCCAAACTATTTAAGTCTTTAGAAAGTGTTTTTATTGCTGGTGTGATTGTTGAAAATATTTCATTTTTTTATTGTGTGGTAATAACAATAAAATTGATTCTTGCTCAATAACTATAAAAAATGATGAATAAGAAGTTAAATTATTTGTGATGCCACCACTTAAAAGAAAATCATTAATATATATTCTTCCAGGTTCTCCATCCTACACCTCTTTCCTGTATCCAATGTACCCACTGTCCTCAGCCTTCACTCTTGTCAATAGAGACTTTTTCTACAAGTCGTATCAGCATCAAAAGAAGCAGAGATAAGAACCCAAACATTATTTATTAGGATGTAGAAGCTAATAATATCTCATTTAACAATATATACACCAGGCAGAAAATATAAAGGAAGTTCATTTACTCCAAATAAAAATCGCACCTAAACATTTTCAATAGGTTTTCTTGGATAATTTTAAGAGATATTTGGCTTGTGATCTTGTCGGTAAGTGCCATTATCTACTGCATCAGATGAAATGCAATTATAAGGAAATTTCCCACACCTAGCAAGGAAGTGAATCCACCAAGGCCGTGGAGCACTTGGGAAAATTTAAACATATTTACTATTTCTACCAGGAAAACTGGGCATTAAAGTTGCTTTAAGAAAAATAATTTAATGAATATTTTTGTAGTTGACCTGTATCCCTCTGTTCAGAACAACTGGTAAACTGGTATAGATCCAAAATGTTTGCATACTATTATTGTGTTTGATAACTACAATTTTTGCTACTGTTCTGCACAGGCATTCTCAATATTTTTCTTTTAGAACAATGCCATCAGCATAGTATAAGCATGATCATATCCCTACATGTCTACCAGCAGTTGTCATCTTTTTTGTCTCCAACTGATAGACGTAAAGTACAATCTTGCCCTAATTTGAAATTGTCTTTCTCTCAGTGCTAGAAAGTTTAAATATTTTCTAAATAATCATAGTTATTAGTATTTAGCTTTTGATAAGTTTTATGTCCTTATTATGCATATTTTTGGTAAGGAAAGAATGGGAGTTGGTTATATAAAAAAGATAATAACTTTCCAGGGAGCAAGTAACATGTACAACACCCCCAAGTAATCATAAATTACACACTTTAAAAAGAAAACTAAATTTGTACAAGTCTAGAGATTATAAAAACTCATCTTGGACACATCAGAAATTAACATTTATTTGTATTATTTCCTCTTTCTAGGCACACACACCACATATAGACATGTTAGAATACATAGGCTCAATGTAATTTCCTTCTAAATCATATACAATTACTGTCATGGAGTTTACACACACATGTAATACACACATATCTATATAAAATCCAAATTGCATTATTATTGACTTACACAATTGACATTGCTTTTCCCATTTATGTACCATTTTTATTGCAAGTCTAAACCTCTTCAAGAAATTATTTTATTTTATTTTATTTTTGTTTCTTTTCTTTGAGTAAGAGTCTCACTTTGTTGCCCAGGGTAGAGTGCTGTGCCATCACAGCTCACAGCAAACTCAAACTCTTGGACTTATGAGATTCTCTTGCCTCAGCCTCCCAAATAGCTGGGACTACAGGCACAAGCCACAACCCTGGCTATTTTTAGACACATAGTCTTGCTCTGGCTCATGCTGGTCTTGAACCTGTGAGCTCAAGCAGTCCACCGCCTCAGCCTCCCAGAGTGCTAGAATTACAGACAGGAGCCACTGTGCCCAGCCTAAGAAATTATTTTAAATCTACCAAAAAAACCCCAAAACCCACTTTTCCTTTAATGCTAGCTTTCCTATGGCAAAAATTCTTAATTTTTTTCAGGTTTTTTTTTTTTTTTTTTTGGCAGTTTTTGGCCAGGGATGGGTTTGAACCTTCCACCTCTGGCATATGGGGCCGGCGCCCTACTCCTTTGGGCCACAGGTACTGCCCAAAAGTTCTTAATTTTTTGATGACTGAAATTTTTTTTATTAAATTTTAATATTAAGGCATATTTTTGCAGTGCATAAAATTCTAATTTGAAAGCTATTTTTTTCTGATAATTCAAAGATAGCAGTCCACAGTTTTCTTTTTCTTTTGAGACAGAGTCTTAAACTGTCCCTCTGGGTAGAATGCCGTAGTGTCACAGCTCACAGCCATCTCAAACTCTATTGGGTTTAAGTTATTCTCTTGCCTAAGTCTCCCAAGTAGCTGGGACAACAGGTACCTGCCACAAAGCCCAGCTATTTTTGTTGTTGCTGTTGCAGTTGTCATTGTTTGAACCTACCACCGTCGGCATATGTGGCTGGTGCCATAACCATTGTGCTATGGGCCCAGTCCATGATTTTCTAACTTTGATGGTTTCTTTTAATGAGATAGCTGTAAGTCTAATTGTTGTTCTTTTGAATGCAACAGTTTTTAATTCTCTTCCAAATGCATATAAAAGATGTTTAGAATTTCAGAAAGAGTGGGAAAAAATGTGATTAGAAATGGCTGAAAACTTCCAATCATAGTAAACAAATAAAAATTTGCAGTCAGTATTGACATAACAAACCTAAAAAATATGAATAAAGAAAAAGGAAATATATTTATTATGCATCTTAAACTATTCTTTTGGGTGTGACTTTCATATAGACTATCCTATATTTATGAACAGAATATATATAAACATATCTATCTGTATTTTTAATTGGAATTACTAGTCTTTGTATAGAATAACGCTTTCTTTTTTAATGTCACAATATTATAGGGGTACACATGTTTTGGTTACATTGTTTGTTTTGTACATTTCGGGTCAAAATTATAAGTGTGTCCTTCACCCAGAATATATGCATTATACCTGTTAGGTGTGATTAACCTAACCCTCCTCCCCCTCCCACCTACTTCAGTCCCATTGAGTTTGACTTCTCTATATGCACATTAAATGTTGATGAACTAGTTCCAATTTATTATTGAGGAAATGTGGTGTTTATTTTTCCATTCTTGTGATATTTCACCTAGAAGAATGGTTTCCAGGTTCCTCCAGGTTGTTACAAATGATACTAGATCAGCATTTTTTTTTTTTTGGAGACAGAGTCTCACTATGTTGCCCTGGGTAGAGTACCAGGGCATCACAGCTCACAGCAACCTCAAACTCTTGGGCTTAAGTGATTTTCTTGCATCAGCCTATTAAGTAGCTAGGGCTACAGGTGCTGGGTTCAAACCTGCCAGCCTTGGTGTATGTGGCAGGCCCCGTTACCACTGTGCTACAGATGCTTAGCCAGATCAGCATTTTTAAATGGCTGAGTAGTAATCCATGGTACACAAAAGCCACATTTTACTAATCCATTCATGAATTAATGGTCATTTGGGTTATTTCTACATCCTTGCAATTGTGAATTATGCTTCTATAAACATTTTAGTTCAGGTGTCTTTATAGAAAAATGGGTTTATTCCTTTGGGTAAATACCTAGGTGTGGAATTACTGAAAACTGCAAAACATTTGAAAAAAATTTTAAAAGGCACAAAAAGATTGAAAAGCATTGTGTCATCATGGATTGGACAACATAATATTACTAAAATGCTCATACCACTTGAAGTAATCATATTCAGTGCAATTCCATTTCAAATTCTAATGACAATTTTATAGGAATATTTAAAAAAGAAACTCATACAGAACCACCAAATAGCACAAATAGCCCAGTCAATCCTGAGCAAAAAGAACAAAGCTGGAGGCATCACACTTCCCGATTTGCAAAAATATTACTAAGCTATCATATGAAAACACTGTCATGTGGTGTAAAACCAGACCTGTGCATCAACAGGCCAGAACAGATAGCTCAGGAATAAATTCACTCATTCACGGTAGATTGATTTTTGGCAAAGATGGGATGTTCTTTGTTCAACCTTTTCTATGATGATGCAGCTAGATATAAAATATAAATTTGCTACTTGACAAAATATATAAATTATTACTGTCTTTTTAAAAGAAATAATTTATGCTTATTTTTAATATTATCTAAAGTAAAATCATCTGAAACCAAACTTCTTGATGAGATGTACTCATATCAAATTAAGATACGAATAGTGTACAATTTAAAGTCAGTAGGGAAAAATATAAGGCTCTCCAAGGCCATAAAGGGCAGGACTCTAGACTCTTGCTCAAGCACTTGCCACTGCTGAAACCAAGGTTTCTTATGAGGTTCTATCCCTAATGCAGATAATCTCATTTATGGGAATAGCCTGGACCTAGAGTTCATCCGTGATGATATTATGATTAGTAGTTTATTAATTTAGCAAATAATTAGAACACAAAGTAATAACAGATATAATTGAAGCAAATCAGAAATGTAATGGAGGTAATCTAATGAAACCAGAAGATCTCACGATTTTTTCTGAGATTCTTTACAAACTAAACACTAAGGTCCACTAATTAATTTTCTATATAGCTGCCATAACTTAAACCTATGCACATTGAATTTGTAAATATATCCATCTATATACTTTTTTATATTTATACTCTTCTATTAATGAAGATCCCTATGAAAGTTCTGAGACAGACCATGTTTGGTCCATTATTTCACTTCTGAGGAACACAGCTGACAGCCTCCTCTTTGACGCACCACACAAGTTTCAACTTGCTCAGCTTCCCGGTGTTGCTGGGAGGACTTCACTTGAGTTTCCACGTGCACAGCCCTCAGTCAGCATCAGCCGGACAGCAGGGACGTGAGAACGTTCGTACTATGATTTTCTATGATTTCGAAAGTGTGTTAAATGAGTTTCAAAGCCTTGAACATTTGTAACGAATGGCTTTCAGGGGCCCTACTCCTTCCTGTGAGACAATTTTATTGGTAGTTTCAAAAACTTAGGAGAGGCCAAACAAAAGATGAGGAGAGCAGCACAGGTCTGGCCATCTCAGTGACCACCGTAGAAACAAAGAGGCATGAAAGAAATCAAGTGACATTTAAAGACACTGAAGCAGCACTACTGACTGGATCACCAGCAGTGTCCAAAATCCTGCACAATTATCTTTAAGTTGGGAAAGTTTCATTCTAACGGGTGCCTCACACTTTGACATATGAGCAAACGTGCATCCGTGTTGAATGGTGTGAAGAAATACTTGTCGGATCCAAGGGAGGCAAGTCCGGACGCAGTTCTAGTGTAGTTATTGGTGATGAAACCTGGGTTTACCGGTTTGATCTAGAGAATAAGCGTCAGTTGACAGTTTGGTTGTTTTTTTCCCAATGAAAATCCACCCCCAAAATGAAATGGCCCCAAAGTGTCAGAAAGAAAATGATGGCTTTTCACATAAGGTGGTCATGTCGCAACTGTTTCTCTAGAAAAAAGAACCGTTACTGCTCAATGGTACACAACAGTATGCCTACCACAAGTTTTCAGAAAGCTTCAAGTATGGCAGCCAAGACGGGACTGTGGGGGCCATCTTGCACCGTGACAATGCATCCACCCACACAGCCAGCATCACCATTCAGTTGCTGGAGTCCACAGAAGTTCAGCTTATGACTCGTCCCCATGTGATTATTTCCTGTTCCCTACAGGGTTCTCCAGCCTGAAGAGGTGAGTTTATAGCACTTGAAGAAAATGAGTGAGAGAGTGTTTTCAAAATGGTTTATATGAAAGCCAAAGTGCATAGAATGCTGTGGTGATTGCTGTGAGAAAATGTAGTACTCAAAATGAATTTTCAGGCTCGGTGCCTGTGGCTCAAGTGGCTAAGGTGCCAGCCACATACACCTAAGGTGGCGGGTTTGAATCCAGCCTGGGCCCGCCAAACAACAATGATGGCTGCAACCAAAAAAATAGCTGGGCGTTGTGGTGGGCGCCTGTGGTCCCAGCTACTTGGGAGGTTGAGGCAGAAGACTCGCTTGAGTCCAGGAGTTGGAGGTTGCTGTGAGCTGCGATGCCATAGCACTCTACCCAGGGGGATAGCTTGAAGCTCTGTCTCAAAAAATAAATAAATAAATAAATAAAATAAAAATAAAAAAAAAACAAAATGAATTTTCATTTCTTAATTTTTGTGTATCTCAAAAAATTTTTTTTGTAGTATCCCCCATATTGAAATGCTAAAGAGCAAAGTAAGACAGGTAAAAATGGCATATCCAAATGGGCTAAGTTTTAGCATGGAATCTTATGAAGAAACAAAACACGCATTTATAAACGGCAACTACCATTAAAACATAAAAAGTATTTTAAGTGTGTGCTTAATACATCCTTGACTCATATGAGACAAATCAATTCATATAGCATCATGTTTTATAGTACTTTGTATTTTTAGGTCACTAGCCAAATTCTATACCATTAAATCTAGCCATATTCTAAAGAATAGATTAATGACTTTTGTGAATTTGAATATGCTAATGTATGATTAAATATTCTTATTTATTAAATTATTAGTTTACTCAGAAAGGAAAAGTATATCTAAAGTAAAATTCATTTCATTGTGTTTGTAATAATGTGTAATCCCCTCCTTTTGTGTACAGAGGAGACCCAGTAACTTGCCTCTCATGAGTGGACTATGGCATAAGTGATGTAATGTCAATTCAGAGTTCACATTATAAAAGACTTATTTCTTACTTACTCACACTCTGAATTGCAAACTTCCATGGCAAGAGTCAACTTATAGAGAAACCCACATGGCAAAGGATAGAGAGGCCTCTAATTAGTAATCAGCAAAGAACTGAGGTTCTCAATCCAACAGTCCTCATAAGCCAAATACTGTCAATGTCCAGGAGAGTTGACCTTCCCCAGGTGAGTCTTGATTGCAATGTGTGACAGACCCTGAAGCAGAAGGCCCCACTAACTCATCCCTAAATACCTGACACACAGAAAATAGGAGTTAATAAGTGTGTGTGGTTTTAAGTCACTAATTTTTGAGACAACCCATGCAACAATAAATAACTTTTAAGTGTAATCTCTATAGGACAGTGGAAGCTTTGTAACTCTATAACATAACTATATTACCCACCAGTAAATATCTGGATATATTCTAACCTATTTTTAAAAATGAAGACCCAAATAATAATTTTAATCGCTACGTAAATGTATATACATTTAATGTACATATAAATATATACAATATTTAGTATGGATATATATGAATACTAAAATATATGTGGGTTGTTTTGATTGTTTCTAATTAATATCCAAATACATTGAGGTGAGGAACTGCCTAGAAATAATCCAAAGATTCTACCCTCTTGTTCAGCTGTTATGTATTTTGCGTTTTGAAGATTGCCTTGTAGAATTATAGCTACTACAACAATTGAAAATAGAGAGGCACCTGGGTGGCTGGGGCTGTTTGGCTTAAATACAGGGCATAGTCCTGCTGTTCTTGTACAGACACTAGTGGGAGCTTTGCGTGTGTACAAAGCAGAGGAGCATATTTTCAAATTACTGTGAAGAGTTTGGTGTTGCATGACAAGGTAAAGTGGTATCAGATTGTTTATTGCAGATGCCCTCTCCAGGGTTTTATCCAAAATCTCACACTTCAGGTAGCATCTCCAGCGTGGGAAGAGAGGAGGCGTCTCCCTCCAGCTATGCTTTCTACTCACAGTTGAAAACAAAGTTTTATTTTAGGATTTCTCTACTCAATATTACATCTAAGTCTCTGTTTTTCTCTCCTCTTTTTGGTATTAAATGGAATTGAGTATCTTTCAACCTTCTTTTATAAAATTTATCTTTGATTATATGACACAATGATACTCTTATTTAAAATGCATAGATACTAATACGTAACTCTATTTTTCTGTGCTCTTACATCTCTTCATTTTATTTTTTCTCATTCCTATCTGCATTTTTATTTCCCTTCAATGTCCATCCCACTGCTCGAGGACATCTTCAGTGAATAACAGAGGGGGGAAAGGCAGCGTTACCTGGCGTTTTCAAGATTCCATTCATAGGGCAGACATTTCCTTTTTCTCAACTCTTAGAGAACCATGTCAGTCTGATTAAACTGAGTGATAGGTAGGAATGTTTAGTACCCAAGACCAAGTCAGAAAAGCAACAGTTTAGTATCAGGGTGCTCTTAAGGTATTGTCTGCCCACCTTCCACCCCCCACCTACCTGTGTACAGTCTACCAGTGTTAATGAGGAACAATAGGAAATGGACCAGAGTTATACAAAGTGGTTCCCTTGAGCAAATGACAGCTCGGACACTATAATATTCCCTATTAGACTGGGCAAGGCCATAAGGTGTTAGCAGAGAACATTTATATTATTGGAACACTTTGCCTATCAATGATGGTTCATTACTTCTCTAGTATAAAATTTTCAACATTTTCTTGGCAACTTCTAAGAATTCCCTTTGTCATTTATTTATTAAATTAGTTAAACAAAACATAATTTATATCTTAGAGTTGACATTTCCACATCTTCGAGTCATTGGGAATTCATTGAGATTGTTCAAAATAGGAAGTGGCAAACATTTGGTCCTAACCTTTAATTTATTGGGCTTTTGATAGGTTTACCATAAACATTCACATATCAAGCTTAATCAGGCCAGATACTGTGGGTATTAAATTGTATTTATTGAATAATTAATAATATTGAGTATCTTACGTATTTACTTGTCATTCATATCCCAACTTTGGTGAAGTGTTTGTTCAAATAGTTTGTTTACTTTTTACTGAGTTGTTTGTTCTTCAGCATTGAATTTTGAGTTTTTTAAAAATAAATTCAGAATATAAGTCCTTGGTTAGATTTTGCAAATATGTTCTCTCAGTCTATGACTTATCTTCTCATTTGTTTAATGGTATCTTGCAAAGAATAGACATTACTTTGGTGAAGTCAAAATTTGTTAGCTTATTAGTTTATGAATCATGCTTTCAGCATAGTATCTAAGACTTAGGCTTGAGTTTTACATTTAGTTGATGAGCAGTTTTGGTACAGTAAGAAAAAAGTTCTTTATAGAATTTAATGAGTTTTACTCAGAGGAGCCAAGATAGACATAAGAATGAGTACATAATAAAAGGGATCAGTGTCCTTGAGAAAAATTAGGGGAAATGGCAATGCAGTGGGAGTTAAAATGAGCTTAGAGAATGGAGGAATTATGAGAAAAAGAAATAGTGACAGAATAGTGGCAAGAAATGCAAAGAGATGGGATGGTCTTTTTCACTAAGGAGATGGGACTGGGAACAGAGTTGGATAGGATCGTGTTAGAAATTAGGGAGGAGATAAACTTTATTTAAAATATTTTGTATTATTAAATGAAGTTCTCCTTTCCTATTGGTTGATGATTTTATTTTTATAAATAGTTGAGTTGGGCAGGTATTATTTATCTCCAATCATTCAAGGATGGCCAAAGGCCCAGATTATGTAAATTACTTACTTATGTTTATATAATTAATTAAGTATTTCAGTTTATTCACTGAAGCCTATGAAAGACCCCAACCATGTATCTATTGTTTTTAACATATTCTTTATCTAGATGCCAGTTCTAGAGTAAAAAGTCAAACCGTACACAGGAGCCATAAGTCAAACTGGGGTAGATCATAAATATTTTTAAAGTATCTATTTTCTATTAACTTCCCTATTTGCATAGTGTGGGAAACATGCTTTATACCTAACCCTGAAGTACACAGATATGAAATTAAATAAGACCCAACTTTACAACTTACATGAAAAAAATAGACCAATTGTTTGTACTTAACTTATACAACTGAACTGAAGTTGCCTATGAAATAAATTTCATTAAGTAAAAATAATGCTTGTTCTTCTATTATCATTGATGATTACTTGTCCTTTGGGATAGCGTTACTGCTGTTTCCTTTTACTGAATGCCCAATGGATGGGGAAAAGACCTAAAGCTTTTAGTCATTAAGTGCCAATAAATCAATATGAAGATATGTTTTGGCAGATTAATGTGAAATGAATTAAAACTGAATGGAGGCTTTATTACTGAATGTATATACATGTGCGTATCCAGAGAGTTCAGAGCAGCACGGCTAGCATTTCTTCTTATTTTGATTGGCATTATTATAGGTGACTCATTCATTCATTGATTGATTGAAGAATATTAATATCAGTAGCCAAAGAGCTAAATGAATGCTTTACATGTTTAGTAAAAGATATATTAATCTCATCACCCAGGAGCTATCATTGTTACAACTAACCCTGGAGCTGTAAAATGAGCTATAAAATGGATTTCATTTTACAATATTACAAGTTCTGTCATTATGGCTAAGATTAACTAGATAGCCTGAAAAAGGTCTATTGCTTTTCGTGACACAGTGGTGTCACAGGCAGGAAACTGCTTGGTAATTATAGCTGACTTACTGGAAATAAAAGGGCAGAAAAGGGGCACCTTTGAGTAATTATCAGTAATAGAAAGACAAATGGTTTGAGCAAGGTAATAGAGAAGAATGTTACAGTGATACATGACAGAAAGGGTTAAGTCTTGTTAAGTTAGAGGCTTTAGTAGTGGAACAAAGTTATAATTTATTTTGGTTCAATTGAGTGATTATCTAGAGCCTTGTCTGAGCTGAGAAATTTTTCTCTGGTGTTCTTTCCAAGATGGGATACCCTGGCCTCATCATGTAACTTACAAACGTGAAATGCAGATCCATTACCTTGCAGCTCTTTGAGATTTAGGCCTTCGTTGGTTTTTCTTTCATTAAGTGAGGAGTGAATGTGTCTCCAGGTCTGATAGCGATCAGCTCTGCTTTTTTCTGTTAGTATTTTTCTCTGTACAAACACTATTTTAAATTGTCAGATGGCATAGTAACCCCTCTAGCTTACTGTATGTCATGTCAGGCATGATAAATGACTTTACTAAATGGTATTTTCACAACTGAACAAGGAACATCTCCAAACTCTTGGTCTTCAGCAAGTTTCTCTGATTCTGTATCTATAAAATCCACTGTCATTCAATCCACTTATTTTCTTGAAAAATACAGGTATGACCTCCTTTAATTTATCCCTCTGCCATGAACTGCCAAGAAATTATTTTTATCATTTGGGAAATTGTTTATGTTTCAATATAACTTGCAGTATGGGGGAACCTATGTGTGCAACCTAAGTTTGTTAAGAGATCTGCTTATCCAAATAAGAAAAAAGTTATCTATATTCTAAGCAAGGGACCCATATGCTGTTTATATTTTTTATCAACTTAACATATGGAAATGAATTATATTTACTAAATACTATGAAAATGTGTCATTTTAGAATTTATAAGGTGTAGCAAAAATAGTCCTGGAGGAAAATTACAACTTTGTTTTTTAAAATGTTTTATTTTTAAATATTATGGGTATACAGCAGTATATTTGTGGATTCATGGAATGTTTTTATACAAGCATACAATGTATAATAATGAAATCATTAATTGGGGTATCCATGACCTCAAGCATTTATCATTTCTTTGTGTTAGGAACATTCCAATTCCACATTTGTAGTTGTTTTAGTATACTATACTTATTGGTGACTGTAGTCACTTTGTTGCACCACTGAATATTGTTCATTCTATATTTTTGCACCTATTAACCATCCCCATTTTATCCCCCTTACCCACTACCCTCCCCAATCTCTGGTAACCATCAATCTAGTTGCTCTCAATGAGATCAACTGTTTTAATTTTTAGCTCCCACATGAATGAGAACATACAAAATTTGTCTTTCTCTACTTGGCTTATTTCATTGAACATAATATTCTTCAATTCCATCCATGCTGTTGCAAAAGACAGGATTTCATTCCTTTTCCACGACTTGATTATATTCCATTCTGTATATGTATCTCATTTTCTTTACCAATCTATCCATTGATGGACACTTAGGTTGATTTCAAATCTTGGCTATTGTGAATAGCACTGCAAACTACCCATATGAGACATAAAATTCTATGAAGAATACAAATAAGAGAAAATTGTATAAAAATGTATGCTAATACATTTAAAAAATTAAATGAAAATGGTCAAAGTCCTGGAAAAACACAAGTTGTCAAAACTAATATAGGAAGAAAAAAGATTTCTATAGTCAAGTATCTGTTAATAAAAAAATCCATAAAAGCTTTCCCCAGAAACAATCTAGAGGCTTCACTGGTGTTTTCTTGCACATTTCCCTTTTACTTTTTAAACTTTATATTATTGTAATAAGAATACTCCATGTGGCTCACAATACAGCACACAATACAGAGCAGCTATATAACTCTGCTTCACAGCAGATCTCTACAACTTCCTGTGTAACCAAAGCCTTGTGCCCACTGACTAGTAAGACTCCAATTCCCTCTCCTCCATCCCTGGTAAATGCCATCTAACTCTTGGATTCTATAAATTTGACTGCTTTAGATACCACATATAATTGGAATAATGCATTATCTATCTTTCTGGGTCCAACTTATTTCACTTAAAGTCATGTTCTCAAGTAGCACCCATGTTATCACACATTGTAGAATGTTCTTTTTTAAGACTGAATAATACTCTATTGTATGTATGCACCATATTTATTTTTACCCCTTTATTTTTTGGCAGACACTTAAATTGTTTACACATTTGGGTTATTATGATCAGTGCTGTTATGAACATGAGAGTAATAATATTTCTTCAAGACCTTGTTTTCTATTCTTTTAAATAACCCAATCCAAAAATCATCTTACTGAATTGTAGGGTGGTTCTATTTTTAATTTTTGTGGGGCTTTCTGATTTTTTTTCCAGCTGTACTATTTTACATTCTGTTCCAGTGATCCAAATGTCTACCTTTATACCAGTACAACAAAATTCTGATTGCTTTAGATTTGTAATATACAAATCTGTAAGTTGACTCTTCAAGATACTGTAACAAATTGGTCAACATATGGAAGTTGTCAGTCTAAGAAACTATACCTCCTGTACTGATACATACATGTGGTTCATGTCCAGTATACAAAAATTAGTTTAAATTAAGGTGGTGGTCAATGCTTGGAGGTGGTCAACAATGGAGGCTCGACTGTATTTTCAAATCATAAGTGTGATGTCTGCAGCTCTGTTCTCTTTGCTCGAAAAGCCTTGTGGAAGGGAAAAAGTGACATAATTCATAGACAACATGATAATGTGATTAGAAAATTTAAGAGAATTTCTAAACAAAATATTTAAATTAGTAAGTATTTATGAAGTTTATATTATGCAAAGTCAATATAAAATATTGTACTTATATATAGAAAAAATAGAAAATGAGAGTTATCAAATGTAAGGAATTTTATGAAATTATTAAAATGAATTTTAATGTAATAAGATTTACAAAATATATAAAATTGTGAAGTTTTACATTTAGCATAAAAATATCTTACACTTAGAAAAAAATAAAAAATAAAAGAATTGAAGAACTTATTCTATATACTAAAAAACACTGATGAAAGATATTAAAGACAATAATAAAGGGATATATTGTTTGGAAGACTTGATATATTAAAGGTCTTAACTCTTTTCAGATTATTAGCTATGGTCAATGAAATTCTAATAAAAATCTTTGCAGATTTTTTTTTATTAAATCATAGCTGTGTACATTAATGCAATCATGGGGTACAGTGTGGTATTTTCATATACAATTTGAAATATTTTCATCAAACTGGGTAACATAGCCTTCATGTCATTTTCTTAGTTATTGTGTTAAGACGTTTATATTCTACTTTTAGAAAGATACACTTGTACCCTTGTAAGATAAACCATAGAAGCGATCCTTCAATCACCCTCCTTCCACCCATCCACTCCCCTCCCTTCCCATATTCTTAGGCTATAATTAGGTTATAGCTTTCTTTTGGAAATGGTCATGTGATTCCAAAATTCATAAGAAAATGGAAAAGTTTAAAAATGGCCATGGGAAATAAGATAGTGTGCTAGTAGCACAAAATTTAGAGAAGTTGGTTAATGAAACACAAGAGTGGTGAAAAACTCATATGTATAGTCACCTGCTTTATTATAAAAGTGACACCGCAGAGTCATGAGGAAAGATAAGTCTCATAATTGATACTGAATAAATTGGAGATATGTGAGGGAAATGTATTTTTCCACCTACCTAAAATCAAACATAAAAATTAATCTCAGTGAATTTGCTATCTAAACATAAGAGGTGAGCTACAAAGGCTTTTTGAGGAAAATGTAGAAGAGACTTTTTGTGGCCTTGAAATAGGCAAATATTTCTTAACCATGTACAAAATGTGCTAATCATGAAACAAAGGAATTGGTACGTGGGACTTCACTAAAAGGCATCACAAAGAGAGGGAAAGGCAACTTTCACAGTGAAGTGAATGCACATATTCTTAATAAATTCATCCAACAGAAGACTTCCATCCAGGGTATGTAAGTACTATAAATGCATAAGGAAAAAGAGGTCCACGTGGGCAAAAATACTTGAACAAATAGTCAAAATAGAAAAAGATTTCAATTGGTCAATATGCTTTTAAAGGTATTTAATCTCATTAGCCATCAGGAAAATGTGAATGAAAGACACCACGCAATACTACTGTAAATCCATTCACCAGAATGGCTTAAACTAAAACAAGCAAACAAAACACTAAGTGTTGTTCAGGCTTTAAAACAACTGGAACTCTCAGTTCATTTATACTAAGCATAAAACCAAGCAAACAAGTCCCTACTGTTAGTTGTCAGGACAGTAGAGCACCCTGGGTGGCAAGTTTGTGACTGCAGGGGAACAAAGAAGGCCTGGTAATACCGTGTTCTGCTCTGAATGCTAGTTATAGGAATACATTCAGTTTGTAAAAATTTACCAAAATATACATATTTGTGACACTTCTTCTGTTATGACTCAATGCAAATTATAATAAATTAAAGTAAAACTATTTTATCTGTCCTTTAAATGTTTCTACTGGAAACAAAATACTGTAGCCATTTTATATTAATCCTTATCTATTTAAAAAATATATGACCAAGCTCTCATTGAACAGAAATGTTTTGCCATTCCTTTTTTCTCTTCAAAATCCTGTTTCTATTCTACTTACCAACAACATTTTATTCTAACAAAATCCTTCCATGAATTACTTTATTATGCTTCACTAATATAATTAGGTGCAAATATTGAAATAATTGACTTATTAACTATAACATGATCATCAGTTTCTAAGCGTTAACAAATGTCTTCAGGTAGACTTCTCATTACAATTAAGAGTTAACAATTCCCCGGACAAATATAAACATTATAAAGATCGATGAATACCAAATAAAAAGTCAAATTATATTAAAATTTATTATTGAAGAGAATGAGCTCTCTCTCAATTAGTTTATATGTCTGTCTTTAAATACTACTTTATTCAGATTGAGGTAGAGCTCAGAATTCAATCTGTCCACATTTCCCTTTTATAGATGTGAGTCCTGAGAAATTTAATGTACCTTTTAAGAGATAGAAATGTTTGAGTTGTATTACTGAAGTCACTATATTATATGAACTATAGGGATCTATGTGCAAAATTATGTCATAATTTATAATTAAACATATTGTTAAGTCTCCCCATTAACTGACAGTACATTCTCCTTCAATCTTGTGGAGATGAAGCACTATAAGCCCTACATGCAAAAGCAACTGTTCTCAGTCATCAAGTCGCTGACTTTCAGTATCTTAAGAAAGTCCACTGAAGTGTTATACCAAAGCTTATCAAACACTATTAATTATTCCTCTTAATAGTTCACTTAAAGACACACCTCATTTTTTAGCTAAAAGATATGAACCTAGAGGGTAAGAAAAAACCTTATTATTGGAATTTTGATGTTTTTACAATTGGCTATAAATAAATATCTCAATAGATGCTCCTGAAGTTACCATGAAGTTACTTGCTGATAAATTCCTTGTAAGTTGAATGGATAGTAAGTCAAAACGCATTTAATTTGCAGACAGTCCCTGTTTACCCAACCTGACTTATGATATTCTCTATGTGGGAGTGGGCTGCTAAGGCTCCCCAGGAGGATAATTTATAATTAAATAATTAAGTTAATAATTCGGTAACCTGTTTCTTCCATACATGTAAACAAATCCCCATGGTGTAAGTGGGTTGTTAGCACAGCATTTCATAGTCTTACGGATAGACAGCTAGGAAAAGAGGAGCAGCAGATAGAAACCCAAGAATGAGAAGAATCAGGAGAGCTAGAACCAAGAAAGTTTACAACAAAAGAAGGCGCTGTTTTTCCAAAAGGAACGTATTAGTTTGCAATCCCACCAGCAGTGTAGAAGTGTTCCCTTTTCTCCACACCCATGCCAGCATCTGTGATTTTGGGATTTTGTGACATGGGCTAATCTTACTGGAGTTAGATGATATCTCAAAGCAGTTTTGATTTGCATTTCTCTGATAATAAGGATGGTGAGCATTTTTTTCATGTGTTTGTAGGCCATGCACCTATCTTCTTCAGAGAAGTTTCTCTTCAAGTCCCTTGCCCACTATGAGATGGGATCACTTGTTCTCTTCATGTTTACATGGATGGAGCTAGAAAATATTCTTCTTAGCAAAGTATCGCAACAATGGAAGAAAAAGTATCCAATGTACTCAGCCTTACTATGAAACTAATTTATAATTTTCATAGGAAAGTTATAACCCAATTCTAGCCCAGGAATATGGGGAGAGGGGAGAGGGAGGGGAGGAGAGGGTAGAGGCTGGGTGGAGGAAGGGTGATTGGTGGATATCCTATAAGGGTACATGTGAATCTCTCTACATGTAGAATATAAATGTCTTTACACAATGATTAAAAAAAAAAAAGACATGAAGGCTATGTTAACCCGTTCGATAAAAGTACTTCAAATTGATATACAGAAAGAGTACACTGTACCCCATGATAGTATTAATGTACACTGCTATGATTTAATAAAAAATAAAAAAGAAGGCACTGAAGACATTCATTTCATTGTAGCATAATTTGTTAAACTTGAGAAGACCCTAACCTTGATTGGTTTACAAGCAGTTAGTAAGAACATCAGCTGCTACAAAGTCATTTATGGTGAAAAAAAAGAAAGAAGTGGTAAAAACTCCCCAAGATATTTTTTCAAAAAACAGATTTCAGTGTTAAGCTCCTCTCATCCAGCAACAGATTCAAATTCAGATTCTCCAGCACCCGCTCCCTCCTCTCCCTCCCCATCTCCGTCATCTTCAGGTTAATGTTAGTCTATCTTCTTGCCTTGATCAGTAAGAACTTTTCCTTTAATATTCTTTCGGAAATTTCCATTGTCTAGCCAAATTTATTGTATGAGTTTATGTTGTTTGTTTGAATTAAAAAGAGCACAAAAGTTGCTGTTTTGAAAGGAGTCTCAGAGACACTAGGAACATAATAAAAGTAACACAGCTGGAGACACAGAGCTACACCCTCTTCCCTCTCCATATTTTCATAAAATAATTTCTTGTGCATCCAATAGGACAACATCTTTCTCAAACTCTGCCTAGGGAGATGTGGCCTCTTTGTACCGCCCAGCTTTCAATAGGTTATGAGTACTAAAAATAATTGGGCATCTGTCTGCCTTGGTGTCTATTGCATCCTTAGCATACTGATTGGTTGTTTTTTCAGTTTTGCAAACAAGGCATGTTATCCAAAGTTTCCCAAGATTTAAACAGAATCTACTTCCATTGTTTCAACTAGTCTGAAAATACTTGTTCCTATTTACATTCCACTTATATCATGTCTTAGGAGACCTTTGGAAACTGAATCTTCTGAGCATTCCGAAATATCCACTTAGAAATCTCATGTGACAGAAAGGGACCTTATTAATACACTGGTGTTCTTCACTTCATTAAGTGAGTGGCCACAAGAAAAATAAATTTCTTAAATCCTTTTGACCATAAAATCTCTGTCATGCGGTACTGGAGTATGTAACTTAATATTACAGTACGGTGGTAATTTTATTATTATTACTATTATTACAGTATTATACTGTATTATCATTACCACACACAGGCCACTGTACTACCGCTGTTGTTGTTGTTGTTATTACTGTGCATTCTCTGTTCCTCAGGATTAGAGTTAGGTACCAAACCGACCTAAAGACTTTCTCAGGAATGCACCTGCTTTGTAACCTGAGAACTACATGTACCTAACCACCAAACATCATAGCTTAGCCTCGCCTATCTTAAGTATTCTCAGAATAGTTTCATTAGCCTAAGACTGATTTTAAATGACTTTATTGCTGTTAAGGTTGAAAATATATATATATATATATATATATAATTATTATTATTATTATTTTGAGACAGAGCCTCGCTATGTTACCCTTGGTAGAGTGCCAAGGCATCATAGCTCACAGCAACCTCAAACTCTTTGGCTTAAGCGATTCTCTTGCCTTAGCCTCCCAGTAGCTGGGACTACCGGCACCCACCACGACAACTGGCTATTTTGTTGTTCCTGTTGCAGTTGTCATTGTTGTTTAGCTGGCCCAGGATGGATTTGAAAGTACCTAGCCTCAGTGTATGTGGCTGCACCATAACCACTGAGCCACAGGCACTGAGCCAAGATTGAATACGTGTTTATCTTCTTGCACACCCAGCTTCCTCCTGTCTGAATTTCCTTTTTATTTCTATGTGGTAGTCTCCGTATATTTTCTGAGAGTTGTTCAGCTCTTCCTGGGTGATAATTCTGTGTCTATTCTGGATACTAAACTTCATTATTTTTATTTTTATTATTTTTATGCAAAACTCACCTTCTGGTCTATAGATTTTCACTTTGTTTAACTGTTCTTTTATAAAAAATTGTCCTCCTAAGGCAGAAACTTTAATTGCTCTTATTCTTTGTAGTTTGTACTTTTGTATCTTTTTATAAGAAAGTATTTTCTACTTCAAAATCATAATCACATTTGCCTACACACTTCTGTAAATATATACATATGAATATAAGATTTATTCTTAGGCACTTCAGATATTTTGTTGCTCATACACAGATCCACTGGGAAGAAGGAAAGTCTTCCTTTTAGCAGAATGGTATTATCATTCTACAAAGTTGGTTAATATTTGTCTGCTATATTTTTCTTTTCCCTTACTATTAACATTTGATATCACATAACTAGATTAGACTTTTTACTTCTACCTGAGAATTTTTAATAAAATATTCTGTTCACAGTTATTACAATTGTTGATAAAGTTGGAAATACGATTTTGTCTTTTTAATCAATACATTTTTGATTTATTCACAAACCACTTTTATTTGTATCCTCCTTTTTTATTCAGTTAATAAGTGTCCTTATACCCTTTTATTTACTGAACTTGTATTTTTAATTTAGTAATTAAATTTGTAATTTTAATTTAGTAAAATTTGTAAAATTTAGTAAAATTTAATTTAGTAAAAATTTGTAATTTGTATTTAATTTAGTAAAAATTTGTAAAATTTTTAATTCAGTAAAATTTAACTTAGTAAAAATTTGTAATTTTTAATTTAGAGGTTTCCCTTACATTTTTAATGTTAACCCCAGACTCAGTGAAGCCTAAGTTTGATCAGTGCTCTTACTCATCTCCCAAATGACCCAGGGCTTCAGAGTGCCTTACCCACAGTAACCACACATTTCCACAGTAACGTTTTATAGTATTGGTCGTTTTTCTTATTGTTTTGGATAATCTATGTCCACTTACATGACTCTCTAGTTTTGCCAGTTTCATTATTCACAGATGTTTTTTATATGCCCCTCTTCCTTTCTAGGAATTTTCTGCATCCTGAAGGATACCCCTTAGTTGTCCTTTTCATAAAGTTTGGAACATAATACCTTATTTCTATGCCAGAATAAAAATGGTTTCATTATATTTTGTCCTCACTCTAGAATGATAGTTCATGTTGGCTCAGTATCCTAATTTAAAAGTTGTTTTCCTTTGCAGCATTTGGAAAACATTATTTTCTGGTGTTCAGTTTTGCCATTAAGAATTTTGCTACCATTCTAATTGCTATCTCTTTTCTACAAATATATGTACCTCGCATGGATTGATTGATATTTATCAAATTTTAGTCCTATTTATTGTACTGCTTGAAGCTGAATATTTTGGTGAATCCAGTGTCTTTAATAGGTTTAGGAAAGTTATTGGTTGTTTTCAAATATGTCTCTTTTACTGCTAATCTTTCTGTTCTCTGATCTTAGAGTCCAGATAGTACTTTATTTTATCTTCTTTTTTTTTCTTATTTTATTATACTTCTAAAAATTTCTCTGTGCTTCAATGTCAGTAGTTTCCCTAAATCCCTCGTTCACTTTCCTAACTCTTTCTTCAGATGCTTCTGTTATTAAGATTGCACTTTGAAATTTCTGTCTCACTGAGATTTTTCATTTCTAGAAATTCGATTTTCTCCTCCACCTCAACTTTTTCATAGTATCTCTATTTTTTCTTGAGATGATTCCTCCTACCAAGACATTACCAGAAAAGTTTTGCTTTTTCTTCTGCCAGGCATTGCTACCCGGAGACGGTTTGGAGAGGTGGGTATTTTTGTTCATTTGTGAATGTGGAACTATGAAGATAGTTTAGAATCAAGGGCTGTGTAAACCTAAATTCTCACGGTGGAAAGTTTTCTTGCTACCATAGTCTATTATCCTGTATAGTGGTCAGATTTTTCCCAAGCCTTTTCTTTTAGTGTCTTTGCAGCTGCTTCATAGTTTAAGTTTTATGTAGGAGTTTCAGTTAAATTTTCACATGCTGTGGCGATTTCACACGCGCTCTTTTCTTTTTCTTGAGAATAAAAATCCAATCTCTTTTTCTAAGCTTGATAACGCTACCTATCCCTACCCCACCACCAGGGGGCAGGATTAACATCAGCTCAAGTGCTTATGCTTGGGATTTCAGTTCCTTCCTTTTTGGCACCAAGATATTGTGCTTTTCTTAACTCAAGTAAGTAAGAAATAATTCCAAAATACATTTTATTCATTGTATACTAATTAATTTTGGGGGGAAATGTCCTATCATGCTAGCCTGATTTTTTTTAAAAACTCGAATTAGCTTTTCCCCGAGCTATGGAGTTGCGTCCCTGGGACCCCACACATGAGCACATGAACTCACTAAGAAGTCACTGAGGGCGAACACGTGCGTCAGACTCTGAGTTCAGAAAGCGGACACATATTTCCCGTTCCAGAGAAGCAGATAAAGGCTTTGTTCCTTCAACAATTGGCAAGAATAAGAAGGGTGTATTACGGTTACCTTCAGAACAGAGCATCAGTCAATCAACCCACACATTTATTGAGTGTTCACCTTCAAATAAATCCCAACTTTAGGAGCTGTGTTCATGAATTCCTAATACATCACTCTGCTCACAATTAGCACATACATTTATAGGCTAAAAATTACAAGTGATATTTCTCATGAATATATTCACTATTTTTTGTTTGATTTGTCAGAACTTATCTGGTGCTTATCAAATAGATCAAATTCACAAAAATGTATTTGTGATTGTGAAACCTTTCTAGGCCACAAATCAGAAAGTATTTAGCATGAAGTGTAGCCTTTGGGTGGTAATTTGAACTATTTTGATTTCATTCAGAAAAAAAATAAAACTCAGTATTAGGCTATACTAAAAATATAAATAGCTTCTAAGATAACTGCTAACAAGCAAATTAGCTACCGAATGGAATGGCAACAGATCAATAATGACAGTAAAATACAGAGTTCTTGCTGATCGCATATTGTCTGTAAATGCGAACTGTAAAAGAGGTCCCCATAGGCCTCCAACAATAACCTACAAAGAATGAGACACAAAGGGTATCGAGCATAAAGATAGTTCAATTTCCCAAGACAGCCAGCTCTTGTCACATCAAACCACCTATTAGTCACAAACTCATACAACTAAGAATTCTCTGGCCTCCGGAGATTGCCTGTCATCTTGAAGAAGATAATACCAGTGAAAGGCACCAGCTTCTTCTGTAACATGTTTCGTTTATTGTTTTCAATAGATCAGGCTATTTATGATGTTACTGTCGCATATAAATAAGGCACTCTTTTCTTCGATGGGAAGATGACATTAGTGTGCCAGGAAACGGAAAAAGTGAACAACTGTGAAAATCAACTAATATACCGAATAGAACATACACCCTCCTATTACCTTGGATTATATTATTTTGAATTTACCAAAAAGGTGTTAATCAAATTATAAAGCAAAATGCTGGAATAAGTATCTAAAAGTTTAGGGCTTATAGAATAAGAAGAAAGTAGCTGCTCCAATTTCGTTATTTGGCAGATATAAAAAATGAGGCGGGATGAATTTACATAAAGTGGATAGAGCACTCAGTAGCTTAATAGTAATAAAAGGACAAGGCTATCAAGTCAATGTTTGAAGACCCTTTAGATTGATTTACGTACACGTATACTCAAATACTTCTAATAAAATATGGAATTACATACACACTAGGAAAAGCAACCAACTTGTCTGAGAATCAGAAGCAGCATTCCAAACAAGTATTAAGTAGCTATGACGTCCCCGGTCCTGAACTAGGCTGGAGTTCTAAAGCTGAGCTTTTCCTTAAGAATTAGATAATCTCATTGGAGAATGCAGGCAGGTGTTTCAAATGGAAAATAATTACTGATTTTGTGGTGGAAGTGTGAGTGAGGTATCATCTGAGTACAGAAGACAGATATCTGGATTGTATATTGGGAAGAATCTAGAAAAAAATTCTAGAGAAGAAAATTCTTGAATTAAGTTTGGAAAATGTCAAGGAAGAGCTGGATAGAAAGTAAAGGGGTGAAGAGCACTCAGAGACAACGGAGGTGACAGGTGCAGAGAACCGGGGAGGCAGGGCGGAGAGGACGAAAGGCTTTGGGGGTCAGTCATAGCATGGTTAGAAGGGGGTTTCTTTCTAGAATATAAAAATAATTTAACTTGTTCAGTAGAAAGATCACTCTGTAGGAAGTATGGAAGGTAGGACGAAAGTTAAATGAGAAGCGAAACTGTAAAAGGTTAATGCAAGAGGCCTTAGGCAAGGGCAGCAGGTAGGATGGACAGGAAGGAGGGGATCAACTCGGGACTGTGCAGAGAGTACAGTCTGTAGAATTTAAGATATGAGAGTGATGCCTACAATGATATCTAGATTTCTTCAAAATGCAGAAAAATACAATTAAAAGAGAATGCTTCACAGGAGGAACGGGGAAGGTTTTTGTTCATTATGGGTGTACTGCATTTGGGATGGCAATCGGACATCCAAGGAATTGCACAGTAGCTAAGGGAACACAGAATTGAGATGCCGCTGGTAGGGAAATAAACTCAGTGTACAGGAGGAGATGGCGTAAGACATCTGGATGAAAAGAACATGCGAGGTTCTGAAGGGACCTCTTGGGCATACACATTCTTAGGGAAAAAGCAGAGAAAAGAAGACCCTAAATTATGAAGTGACTGGAGAAAGAAGAGGAAGATGACAAAGATTTGCATTTTAGAGACCAAGGTAGTAGACAGTTTTTCAAAAGAAAAAGCAATCACTGATCTCAATGCTGTAGGAAGGTCAAGTAAGGGAATATAAAAGTGTCCAAAAGTGACATGAGTAAGAAGAACTTTAGGATAATCTTTAAGTGAAGTTTATTCAATTGAAGAATAACAATGAGAGGTGAAGCATTGGAGATACTCTGTGTGTATTACATTCTGAGAAGCTCATCTTTGAGTTAGTATTATAATAATAACCATAATATTGTTACATCTTTAAAGTACTTACATGTTCCAGGCTCTGCGCCAAGTGCTCCACAGTAACTAAGTCATTGAATTATTAAAAATCTATTAAATAAATATTATTATAATATTATATTATCACTTTACAGTTATAAGACTAGGGCCTTTAAAGATTAAGTAATGTGTCTGAAATTCCACAGTTAACAAGTCAGATAGTCTTAATTATTCTGATGCCCATAAACAGGGAGATTTATAATTAGAAATAGAGAGAAATGACAGACTGAGAGAAGACTTTTTTTTTTTTAACCATCTAAGATATAAGACTGAGGGAGGACCAGAGGCATAGGGTCTATTATCTGGGTGGAGGCATCATTTTGTGCTGCATAAGAAATTAAATCACATCTTTCAGGGCAGCAGAACTGAGGGAGATATGTGATTATAATTACTTAATATCTTGAAATTTCAATGGTCTTTTCTTTAAAGGGAGAGAGTAGCAATAATTGCTCTACAAATCTCGACTTTATGAGGAAAAATAAAATAACAGATGTTGACGTGCTCAAACTGAACTTTGTAGTACAGACAGTGGTTTTAGCAGCAGGTGGTAGGCTTGTCTGTGTGCATATTAGAATACTGCAGTACTCTAAATAGAAATGAACTTGACTATCAACTGCATAATTCTATGAGTTATAGAACACCCTTCTGCAATTGCTTAAAAACTTTTCTACTCTTCTTTTTGGGACTTATTGTCACTAGCAGGAATTCCAGATCATTTTCTTTGTCTCCATAATACTCTGGAGCTGCAGATCCCAACATCTGGGCCACTGACTGGTTCTGGTTTGTAGCCAGTTAGGAACCAGGCCACTAAGCAGGAGGTGGGAGAGTGGAGGAACAGCCAGTGAACTTCATCTGTATTTCCAGCCTCTCCCATCCCTCACATCTCTGCCTGAGCTCTACCTCTTGCTACATCAGTGGTGGAACTTATTCTCATAGGAGCACAAACCATACTGTAAACCACACTGGAAAGGGATCTGGTTGCATGCTCCTCCTGAGGGTCTGATGCCTGATGATCTGAGGTGGAGCTGAGGTGGTGATACTCGCACTGGGAGCAGCTGAAAATACAGAATGAGACCGTCCAGTTGCAAGAAAAGAAGCTTAGGGCTCCCACTGATTTTCCATTATGGTTGCATAATTATTTCATTATATATATTACAACGCAGTAATAATAGAAATTAAAATGCAATAATTGCGATGTGCTTGAATCATCCCCCCCAAACCATCCCTCCCATCCCCCATGACCCATGGAAAAATTGTCTTCCATGATGCTGGTCCCAGGTGCCAAAAACGTTGGGGACTGCTGCCCTAGAGCACTCCCACGTCACTCCTGGATCTCCACATTCTCAACTCTCTTAAGTCCTTCCCTAGACAAGGAAGTGGTGCATCCCTCTAAAAACTACTTTTCCCACCTATATTCTAGATCACATCTCTGAGGACTTGAATTAAACAGAGGGCCAAACAACTGGGTGTAGTTCTGCTTCTATTACTTATTTAAACCCATGACTTGCAAAGAAACTTTCACCAAACCGAGCTTACATTTCCTGATTTATGAAATGAGCATAGCAAAATCAATAACAGGATTGTTCTGAGGGTTAATTTAGGTCTGATCTGTGGCAATATAACTGCAAATTATCTGCTATTATTCTGTCTCCAAGCCCTCAAGTTTGTATTTTTGTTCTTCAATAACTTTTTATCTCTCAGTTTTCACGGATTTATTCCTTCCTTGTTTTTTTAAAAAAAGGCAAAACCAAAAACTAACATTATAATTCTAGATTCTTTTTCCTTTCTTCTCCGTATACCTTCTTCTAACTTCTAGCATAAGGGGCCTAAATGGCCAGTCTTCCTTCATATGCAATTTTCACATATACCACTCCACCAAAATTAAATCTTCCAGAGACGTAAGCGGGGCTTCTTGGGTTAAGGAAAGAGTAAAGAATGTGCATTTATAAGTTCATTTTATAAATACTTCAGTAAACTATATCTTGATTACAAAATCAATAAGCTAAGCCACACATTTGGTTTATACAAATGAAAACACAAAATGGCTTATTATATCATTATTAGTAAATTTGGATGTCAGCAATGGCAGAACAAAGATCATCACCTTAATGGCCCAGCATTTTACACTTTACTAGTTACATTGATCTGATTTAGAATGCAGGTGAGCGCTGGATCTGGACGAGACACAGGACAGAGCTCAAAGAAGACAGCAGGAAAAGGGGAAAAATTTTGCTATCCATCTTTCATCAAGTATTGGCCATTTCTCTTTTATTATTATCAATGCTCATCAAATCAATTTTATTTAAGCTATTCTTTTTAATCATTACGTTGATCATTAAAAACCATTTATTCATTTACAATATGATATAGCAAATGACACTGGCTTTCAATAAAATATAATAAGATTGATCTTTTGCTACATCCCATTTGAGGGCAATGTTCCATAGTTCTATGTATTTTGGTATTCCGTGACTTTTCATCTCTCCATTATTCACTAAAATGAGAGTATGGAGCAAGCATTTCAAGAACCTTCCAGGGTACTTTTGTGGCATCCACATTCTTTCTGATCCATTTAAAAGGCCACTTCTCTAGTACACATCCCTGAGGATGTGTGCCTAATATTATCAGACACTTATTCAAGGATCAGGTAACACAGACAATGACAAGTGCTATGATTTGAGAGGAGCCAGAAATTTCTCTCTCATAGTCGTCGCTCCTCCATCAATTTAATTGCCAAAGTAAATGAACAACCTATGAGTTATCCTCATGAGAGAATGGTCACAATGTAGCTTAATTGACTGATTGATTCATTTACCCAGTCAGTAAAGTGCCTATTCAGAGCTTATGCAATTTGACTGAGCAGACAGAAGAAACACTCTGGAAAAATTAAATAACAATTCACAATGGTGTGAAATTAGAGAAAAAAAAGAGAGCCATATGTATTGTGGGTCTGGTCCAGGAACTGCGATTACTGTGGTCATAAGAAATGAATAAGGGGCAACTCCAAAGAACACGAGGTCCATCGGGGGAGATATGATGAGGGAGACAGGACTTGTGCAGGACCTTAATGCATGTGTAGCATTTCATGGGTAGCATTTCATGGGCATGAGAAAGACGTTCTTACTGGGAAAAACCATGAATGCATGCACAGTTCGGAATGAACTGAGTGAGGAGATGGTAGCCAGGGTCAAAGTCTCACATTCTGAAATAATGAGAGATAATGCTAAATATTAATATGTAGACAAATTTTGAAAAACCTAGTCCAAAGAACTTAGTAAGATATAGACAATGAGATGTAAACTTTTAATTTGGATGATGAATATTAAAAATCATTTAACAGATCTAATACCTGTTAATGTAGAATTAACAGAATGAACATTGAAGATCATTTCACAAGAATAAAATTTTAAATAAGTTTTAAAAGTTCCTTAAAAAATCATTCCTTCTAACCTCTATCTTGATGAAAATTTCCTAATCATATTTCCTACATATAATTTTATTATCCTATTATAAAAGGCAGTAATTATTTTGGAATGACTTTTTAATATTGCATACATATTTCCTTTTTTTCCAGTGATAATATTTTTCCTTCTACCAGGCCAAAGGTAAGGCTTATAAAGTTAAAAGTTAGTTTGGCTTGTTACTGGTGTCTTCCCATCACCCAGAACTGTTCTTGGTATCTGGCAGTTGGTCAATAAATATCTGTTGGATGAAGAGCCAATATTGGAGCTGATGTTACTATCAGTATTTTATAGATAATGAAGCTGCAACCTTTATAGGGTTTAAATTTAATCTCTTTATTCATAATGATAAATGAGTGACAGCTAGACAGCTTTTGTTCCCTGCAGCAATCTAGGCCAGCCTCGCTCGGGATACAGATAGAGACGTAATTCAGCATAACCTACACAGCTTTTAAGTGATGGAGAAATAGTAATTTCTCCTTCCTTACCATAGCCAGAGCTTTTCCAAAGCCATTCAGAAAAAAGGAAGAAAGACAGGACAGAGGAAAAGCCACAGAGGAGAATTCATGTTCTGAGAATGTCAAATGGAATTGGGTTCTTCTCTCTCACCGTCTGTGCTGGGGTCTGGCCAGGACCTGAGTCAGCGACTGCATCTGTGGAAAGCTCAGACTACCGGCTGTAGGGAATGCAGAGAATGTCCTGGCCCTCCTTTGCTTTAGAGTAAGAGTGTTGCCACAATTCAGAGTTCAGACACAAATTAAGCATGTGTTTTACGTTAGCTGTTAGAAGTGTATTTCTAGACCAGCCAATAGCTATTTTTCTTTTTTACTGTAGCAGAGGAAAAAATCAGAATAACTTGTTTTTGGGATTTGCTTATATTTTTACCATTCAAAAAAAGGTCTGTATTGAATACCAAGACTTAAAAGATAAACTTAGCTGTTGATTATGATTTCATAAGAGGTTAGTGATAATATAACCAGGAGACAGAGACAGAGAGAGAAGGGAAGGAAGGGACAAAGAGAGTGACAGAGACAGAGTCTGTGACAGGCCGGCGGAGAGAGCCCAGAGACAGAACGGGAGAGAAGGAGACCCAGATATAAAGGTGGCCACAGGCACAGCCCCCTGAGTAATGAAAATGCAAATTCTTCCCTTTGACCCACCCGCTGACTTGGGAAGGTCTTCAGTGGCTTGGCCGGCTTCAGCGTCTATTTGATGTGGCTCTTTCTACCCTTCGCAGTGTTGACACAGCCAAATCCACTGGGCTCTTTTTCCAAACCATATTTTTAAAGATCTTTTCAACTAACAGTTTGGGATCACTCTCACCTCAGCTGAAATTCATCACCGATGATGTTAGAAATATCAAAGTAAAAGTAAGGAAATTACTGTCTTTATCAGAACACTAAAATTATCATTTTTATTGGGTCAGCGCACAGATTATTCTTATATTAATAATAATTTAAGTCTACATTCTCAAGGTAGTTGTAAAGGAAAAAGTTTAGTATTAAATCAAGTTAATCTCATAAATATTATACCTTCTTTCTGTAGCATTGTTTAACATTTTAATTTATTGCATAATTTTTCATTTAATGTCTACTTTCTCTGCCCTATCATAGCGTGGAGTGAGGGTCTCTGAGGTCTCAATCACAGACGTACTCTCCTTATATACAACAAATAATTGTGAGGTGCTCAATAACTACACGTTGGTTGCATAAATGAATGACTAATGCGTGTATACTAAGTTTTGATCGCTCTGCTGGGGTCTGCATCCAACAATATCATACAACATAATGGATTCACAGGAAAATGCTTATTTGGAAAAGAGCATAGCTTTCTTTCTCATGGTTTATTTGTGCCCTCAGTTAAGAAAACTGCACAATGGGTCTGTTTGAGAAATATTATCCATATCAAATAACAAATATATCCATCTCTGTTGTTTCTCTTAAAGGCAAATCTGATATTGTACTTGTCCCTGGGTTACTTTAGTTTTGAGCATTTCCAGATAAGGCAATTCAATTTCCCTTCAGATCTTAAAGAGCAGTAGCAATCAATTGTAAGCTTCTTGAGGTCACAGATTTCAAGTTAATCTAAGTTGCCACTATGGTGGTGTTCTTTCCTTGGTGTATATATATATAAGACTTAATAAAATAAATGTCAGTGTAAACACAGTTTACAGTACATGGTGAAAGCCAGTGCTACATATCAAAGTACGTTCTTGCACTGATGGCTCTGGACACTGAAATGACCTGACTTTTTTGTGAAGCAAATGCCTTTCATGACTGAAGTGAGGAGGGACACATATCCCAGGAGATCTCAGGGAGCAAACAGCAGCTGTAGTTAGAGATAACACTTTCCGAAGTACAAACTCCTGGGCTCTTTTCTTACTCCTGCTACATGGAAGAGTCAACAGTGGAACAAGTTGCTACATGGAACAAGCAACAGTCAGCAAAGTTGCTACAGATGACTGTAGATTCCAGAGAAAGAAATTATAAATAGAGGAGGTGTGACAAAAAGGAAAAGAACCAGAAACTGACCTCAGAAGAGCACTCAGGATGGAAAGACAAACTTGTGGCTGTTTTCTTATCCTATTGCTTGTTCCTGTTTCTAGGTCCTTGACGGAATTATATTTCCCCAACCTTGTCCCACCTAAATGATCTTCCTCTTGAGTGGGGATCAAGGATCATCAATTCTTTAACTCCAACTAGAGATTAGGGCCTAAGAATATATCTTGTCTCTCCCAGCTGATCAGAAATACTAACCATTTCCTCCTCCAATTCATTAATTCATTTGGCAAACAAAGAATCAGATGCCTTATGGCACACCCATCACTGTTCTAGGTACAGAAGACTGAGAGAAAAATTAAACAAAATCTGTCTTCACAGAGCCTGAGAAATGTGATCTGTAACAGCAGGAGCTGGGCACTAAGTAAGCACTTTATGAAGATTATTTCACTTAATCAACTATTTGGGATCGACATTATTCACATGTACAGATGAGGAAACTGAGATGTTGATAACGAATGCAATTTGCAAAGGTTCCATACCTCATAAATGTCAGAGTCAGGTCAAAACCCAGGCTCCAGAGGACACACCTTCAACAGCATTCTCTACTCCCCCTCAGATATTTGAGAATAGATGAAGAAACAAATCATTTACTTGGCCTGAACTTGGGGCCAATAACTCTTTATTTGGAGCTTAGCAGCTCTATACAGCTAACACACAGTTTCCTTCTTTAAGAAAGATGTTTGAAATGTGTGACAAAAGCCAATTCTATTACCAATATACTCTTTAGTAAATCATTGACACCTGCCCAAGCAATTACAAAGAACGTAAGAATTCTTAGCCGAGTGAAAACAAGAACAAGCTTCAGGAACGTCATGGTTATTAGCTGATTAGAGAAAGCTGAATGACAACAGTTTTTATAGTTATTTCACAGCCTTTTTTAAAGCCATTAGTAGACAAAAATGGAAATGAAAGTAGATTATACTTTCAACTGGAACTGGAAATCTATTTTAATAAAGATGACCTGTGTACTCCCTAATATTCTGAAATTTAAAAAGGGAAACAAACAACTAAATGGTGGATAAAATATTATTATCATTGAATATTAATAATATGCTTCAGGTAAGCAAATATAAATTCCATCTATTAAGATATTGCTATAACTATATTAGTGTCTAACTCAAAATTCTGATTAAAAAATTCTGAACTAAAAATTTAACACGGTTTTGGTAACTCATTAAGTTTTGTGCAGTAGAATATTCTTCTTTTTATTTTGCTCTTGCCGTAATCTCTACCATCAGTGGCCACTGCTTCAGTCCCCATCATTTCTGTCCCCAGTAGAGTTTCCCCACATATATACCATGCCTCCAAGGCAAACATTTGCTTGATTCATTCAGGCTTTTCCGAGGTGCTCCCTGAAGTTCAAACTATCATCAACAACAGCATCCTCACAGCTGGTTTTCCCTATTTCCATCGGCAAAGTCTCATGTCCTTTCAAAAGATCATTAACAACAAAATTTTAGTCCACTAGAAATACCTTCAGGGAATTTGAAATCGCCCCATTACAACATCCAAGTATCAAAATAAAAACAACCAGGTAGATCTCACCAAACAAAAGCCAAGTCAAATGTCCTAATACTTGTGTTTCAGGGAGGAAAGAGGAAAGCAAAGTTTAGCTTAACCACAACAAAAAATAATATTTTCCTGAAGAATTATGTGCATGCTATAAATATTTCATTGCAAGGTGCATGATATGTTTTCTTTACATTTTATAACTAGCTGTAAGTTTCTGTCTCCACACAAACTCATCATAAGGAAAGCAAGAGTAACAGTATTCAGAAATTGGCCTGTGTGTGGATAGAGCTTTAGTCTAGTTTATAGGCTTGGACCCAAGGGACATTATCTCAGATGCCTCTAGAATGAAATGGAATTAGCAATTACACAGATCTTCTCCACTAGAATTGCATTAAAAATAATTTAACATACTTGTTACGTATACTTTAATCATATTATCCCACAAGTAACCAGTCACTGATCTCAAGGTCAGTGTATAATTACAATGAATGTACAAGTGGGAATTCAACCCTAGACACTGGAATGTGATGTGGCCTCTATAATTCTTCCCCCCTTCCTTTCTCTCCTGGGCAGTTAATTCGAAGAAGTTGGCTTCTTACCTTCTTCTCAGCAATTGTGAATGAGAAGTCCTAGCGGAGAGGCACTACGGATCCAGTGTGTTGCTCAGAATATAATAACATGTTATCTTCACATAGCAGGGTAACATCATCCTTCAAATATCTTTGTTGCTATTGTTTTTAGTCTAGCATGCAGTTCCAGGATAGATGCTTAGAAGTAGTTACTCTACCATGAAATGGAGAATCTCAATTAGACATGTGCCGATGTAACTTTTGCCAAAGATGCAAAAACAAATGTATATATTTTTTCAATAATTTTGATTGTCTCTTACCACAGCAAACTGTACGTCATCTTTACAGATTTTCTCAGACTCATACTTTCTACTTTTTGAGCTTGCAATGGGAAAATATCCTCTCTGATATCCATCCAGGCATCTATACCCAATAAGCAACATATGGATATGACCACACTGTACTGCTGTCCAGTGGTCAAGAAATTTGTCCTATGTATCCCTCAATGGTTTGTAAGAAGCCCTAGTATTGCATGCAGACAGCCAGACACAATGTGGTAGAGATTATAACATAACCACCTCTGGCTCTTTCTGGCTCTGCCCTCTTATGCTCCCCAGAACTCAGGGACAGCACCAGGTCTTCTACACAGGGACAAACAATGGCACACAGACAAGGCCTAGTGCCACTGTGCTCTTTGGAAACTTACTTTGAGCACCAGAGGAGGAAATGCCAAGTGCTTTTCTTTCAAATCAGCATAGCAAAAAATTCAGGCACTCCCTCTTCATATAAAAATAGAAAGAGCAATGTGCCTAGCTTCCAAGGCTTAGTAAGGAAAAAAACAGGAGGAAAAATCACCATTTCTTGAATCTCGTATGTGGCCAAGAATTCTAGGCACTCACACTTTGGTAATCTGAAAAGAAATCAGTTACCTAACATATTATCTCTCCATGCAGAGAATTCTACCCTGTTCCTTCATGCTGTGTGCATAAATGTCTAGTTTTCTAAATCCCAAAGCTCTGGCTTTGTTTCCAAATCAATTATGTAAGCAATCTTATATTCCTTAATTTTTTTCAATTTAAATAGATAGCTAAATAATAGATAGAAAAACAACCAGATAGCTAAATAATAGATAGAAAAACGACCAGAATATTTTTAAAAAATCAGGCAAACAAAATCCAGATTTTATTTTTCAAAAAGAAGATAAAGCACCATTCATAAATTTATAAAATTATGCAGTTATTCCTCTCCCCTGAATACACTACCTTGATGATGGAATGGAGAAGGCAGAACACTGCCCTTTACTTCAGTGAGGACCATATTTGGATCAGTTGTTTGTGTACCTTTCACATACATTATACTACATATATGGAATGTGTAACATCATGTTTCATAACATTACTGAATAGCCTACATAGCTGTCTAGTTCACATTTCAGTCTCAGCTTGTTTGGGGCTTTCTGTGTGTGTCCTCTACAAGTCTCTATTTTAGGCTGCCCTATTTCAGTGTGAGTCATCTCAATGGTTTTAGCTGCCTTGAATCATTTGCCAAAGTTGCCTGTTACCACTACTGGAGCATTATCAAAGAGCTACCGTGAGCCTGAATGTTTGAAAAAGTTATATACTGAGGGGCCATCAGGCCTTTCTGATATGACCTCATATTTAGGTTTTATAAATCAGCAAAATATCAGTTGACGAAGTCATTCTGTAAATTTCCTCAGCATTTTCATCTACTCTTTTCTTCCCTGTCATCTCAGAAAACTGGTATCCAAGCCTGAAATTTTAATGTGTATACTTGATAAAATGTTTGACCACTTATTCCAGGTTCCTACCCCATCAATGGTTTCATTTTCTAAATTGTACTTTCAATCAATCAGTCCTTCTTTACTAGATCTCCTACTCTGTTTATATAGCTATGCTCCTAGATCGTAGCAAAGAAAATTCCATTTTCTGCCAGTAATCAAGCATTATATGTCTTGCCTGGACTATTACAATAATATCCAACTTGGCCTTTCTTCTTCTAGTCCTGCCCTCTGTACAATATCCATCCAGGAATCTATCACTGAAACTTGTACCAAATAAACAACACAATCATATGCCCACACTGTACTGCTGGCTGGTGCCCTGTGCTATAGCCTGAATACAAGGATCACAATGACCTTTTTAATCTATGAAGCAGATTAGCAGCACCTCTGCTGCAAATCCTCCAGATAATCTTCTCTGGTTTCCTCACACCCTGCAGTCTGGGTCAGGTGCCTGCCTCTACTTTGTGCTTTTATAATAGTCACGTCTACCTCTATTATGATATGAGATAGTGATTTCACTTGTCTCTCCTCTCCAGTGATCTCCTTTATTACTGTAGATTATCTGTTTTTGTACCCATAATTCCTAACAATAATAGGTGCATAGTAGATAGTTCCTGAATAAGTGAATGAATGGATACACACTGACTCTGTAAAGCTCATATTTCTCCGTATCATCTATTGAGTGCTCTTTCTTCTCTCTTGATAGTCTCACTCTAATTTAGTTTTTTGGTTCTTTCACATTTAATGCCATCATAGTAAATGATAATAAATGTCCAAAAATTGATAAATACTGTCCAAGGGGAAAAACTATGTGTTTAAAGACCTAGGTTAAGTCTTTCAGGATTTGCTCATCATGGGCCTGGGGTCAAGTCACTCACTTTCTTACTTTCTGCATCACTCATTAATACGATAATGTCAAAAGGATAATGCCGGAGGAAGCACCTTTGTAAAGTGTCAACTCCTACCCAAATCATGAGTATACGCAAGATTTACATGTAACAGTGATGACAGACATTGTTCTAACAGCATGAACTATTTTAACTAGTTTAATCCTCACAACAGTTTTATAAGGTAGTTTCTATTAACATCAATTTTACAAATGAGTGAATAGATGCATAGAGTCGTCACATGACATAGCCTGCAAGGTGCATAAAATATAACAAATATCACGTAAATGACACAGACAGGGTTTGATCCTAAGCAATCAGGGTCTTGATTTTGAGTTCTCGACCTCTTACTTTATACCAGTGTAAGGTGATAACATGCTTCTCTAGTAGCCTGTCCTAGAGGCCTTTCTCTTTGCTTTTATGGTAGTATTTCCCAATAAAAGCTTTGTCATAATTTTTGAGTCTATATGTAAGATAAGTTTGGAAAGTGAGATCAAATACGTAACCATAAACAAGAAAGAACCCAAAACAGGCAAAGTCACACAAATTTTAAGAGACAGAAATACACATAGGCATGATGATGTAACTATGGCCTGCCTCACTGTCTGGTAGGCATACAACCACTGAAAAACATTTAAAACAGGGCAAGACAGATTGGAGACATTTCCATATTCTCTTGTGTACCTTTCACCCCAGGTTACATCTCAGTTTCTTTCCCTTTGCAGTTCACGGAGACATTGGAGCCAAAGGCAAAAGGTGGGGCTGGAGACAGCAGACACCTGCCAACTGGGTGCGGACTGGCCGGTGGCCAAAAGAGCCAGCACACCCTGGAGGTGCAGCCCACTCTGGGTGCTGTTTTAGAGGCAAGCCAAGAAAAGATAAATCAGACAGAAACTCAGCAAAGAGGGCAACAAAATTATCTCAAAGCTTGAAAATAGAAACGTGCAGTGTTTTTCTGATCCTCACTCCGGGGATGAATTCAGAGCTCACCAGTTTCAGTGACTCAGGAGCACACTCGTGAAAAGGTAAGAGTGGCAAGATCGTCTAATTAGGCAATTTCTTACGTATCAGTGAAAAATGTGCTTTGGTCCCGTGCTTTTCTCGAACAGTAGGGAGATATTTAGATATTAACATTTATTTATACATTTTATTAGCTCAGAAACTCAAAGATAAAGTAGCCAAGACATCAGGGTTGTTAGGTAAATGTTCTGAAGTAAAATAGTATTTTTTGCATTAGCTTCCGTGTAACAAACTAAAGAAAAACAGCTTCCATATATCTTAGCCAATGTAATACAGTGCTTGACTATTTCAATCAAGAAATTAAGATTCGCCCTAAGGAAAGGGTTAGAAGGGAATTAAAAATGCAACCCCCAACATAACGTGCTGTATTTTTTATTAGACAACTTTGCTATGACTTCAAGGGAGAAGCAGCTAAGGTCTTATGGTAATTTTCAAGGACTGCATAAAAGAACACAGTTAAAATTGCCCATTAAATTTATTGTACTTGCTCCGTGGCATGAGGGTAGATACAGGTTTTAAAAGCTTTCAGAAGAAAGGGAAAATGGGAATGCAAAAAAAAAAAAAAAAAAAGGAAGAATTATTACTTAAAGTTTGAAATCTAATGCAACTTAAAAAATAAAATTTCCATTTTTTTAACTGTAATTTCTCAGTACCAAACAAAAAAATGACAAAGTTAAACACACTAAAATAGGTCAGTATAGTACTGTAATAGCCAAGTATTATTTTATACTAAGTATTATGATAAATCTTTAGGCTATGCTGATTTTAAATAAATCTTGGTCTTTCAATGTGGGGAAAAGTAATTAATTGGCTAGAATAAACCCAAAGTACTTTCGAAAAAGAAAAAAAAAAAACAGGGTTTGTCCAGTGTGTTTTCTTCCTTAATATAATTTCTAAAATGCATTTTCTTTGCTATGCTTTACTTCTAGGAAAAAACATATGTTACTTAAAGCGAAAGAAAATATTTTTCAGCATTTTGCAAGAATGACAGTTATAGTTTTCAATCCTAATGTTCTATAGGGAAAGATTTGGTTAAAATCATGCAAAAGATGGTGAGAAATTCTAAAGCAGCTTGTTAAAAATACATCAAAAAGAGCAACAATGTGAGAAAATGTGCCCAAATCTTTTTATAATGAACAAAATACTAACTACATGAGGATAATAAAAAAGATTCCAACTACAGTCATTAAATGTCCTAGTATTTTGGCATCCTAAATCAAAAATAAAGTTGATAATGATTATTATTAACCTTTTCTATTTCTGGGATCCAAATGATCATTGACAACTGAACATGATCAGTATCAGTTTGAGTTTTGTCACAGTTAACAAGCCAAATTGATGCAGATCAAAACACCTTTTTCATGTCGGAAATAGAGCTTGGTTGTCAGAAAAGCATAGTGATGAGTGACCATGGGGAGACATCCCAGCAATAATCAATCGCCAATCAGTCATGGAAAGTGCTTATTCTGCTCTTACACAAGCCTCTTCATTACTCGCTGTGCACTGATCTCAGGAGAGAGAAGATAAAGGTACCTTCCAATGAATAAAGCAATACACAGAGAGAAAAGCAACTTAGACTGGGTTTAGAAATCACTTTTGTTTTCTAATTGTTTCTATTTTGCATTTAAAAAAGTAAGCTTTCTAAATGGGAGCTATAGAAATAACGGAAGTGGTACTACAATATGCTTTCTTCAAAACTGTTAATACAACACTTCTTTAACCGTCTTAAGTCAGGGATATAAACTTGAACAGTAAGGACTGATAAATTGAAGTGAATGTGTTTCTTTAAATAAAACCATAAGCATATTCTCTTTGTATATCTATACATAAGGTGAGTGGAGTGACGGCAGCCATATTTTATGAACATTAAAAGGTTAATCATAATATTAGCTTCAGGTAAGGGCACATAGTTCAATTAAATGTATATGATTCATACATTTGCAAAAGCAAAACACTCTGGGGGCTTAAATTTACAGATGCTTTCTTTTTTTGGGGGGGATATTATAATTCTGCCCTCTTGGGATCTGTGCATAATAACAGTGAATCCCACCAGAGGGCCAAAAAAAAAAAAAAAAGTCATTTCTTCTCTTTTGCTTGTTTATTTTTGAAGCACATGCGTTCTCTTTTTCTGAAGTAAATTCACAACCGCTTTGGCACCTTTCTGTACCACAAACCCTGACTGACGGCTGATGGGAGGGAAGCTGGTAAGGGAAATGACTTCGAATGTATTTTCATAGTGGAAAACAGGTTTGCCAAAATAGTTGGACTTTATGAAAGGGGAGAACAGCTGTATTTGGTTTATAATAAATCTTTCACAAATCAGTAAAAGCAAATAGACAGCACAACTGCAACCCATAAAAGTGGAAAATATTAAACAACAGGCAGTGAAGTTGTTAAACTTTCCCACAGCGCTGCAGGTTTGAAAAAAAATAAAAAAGCGTCTATAAAATCCACACATACAACTCACATGGAAAAGTGACCAAATCACATCAGAAGAGGCAGAGGCCTGACTGCTGATTAGAGGAAAAAATCCTGTTAAGGTGACTTTTCTGGGCATCAGGATGAAGGTGTCCCCAGCAGTTTTCTCGTCCTATTACTGAATGTTAGTGCAGAATAATTACTTGCTTGCCAAAAATGACAGGACAGTGACCCTGCAGACTTATTGAATTCTCGTTGCTTGCCTCCAGGCCATGTCGGGGGTTATTCAATTTTGCCTGAGGAGGACAATCTATTATGAGAGATGAGTCAAGAAGGCATCCTCCTTGATTGCCCACCAAAACCATTATCGCAGCACAGAGAGGGCATCGGCAGGGAGTGGACAGACAAGACAACACTGATCTCGATTACCCAGGGACAAGATACAATTTACATTACTTGAAGCCACAGGACAGAGGGCAATCAGCCCTGGGAATAGGGCGGCAGCCCTCGAGTGAACAGGTATTAACAGCCCAGCGGCCGGGGGGCTACTTGCTTATGCTAGACATGACCTCTGACCTTACAAGGTAGTAACTGATTGGTTTGATCTGTAATTATGTAAATAATTTTAAGCTGATGAACAGAATTGTTCTCGAAAAACAAAAGCCAATCCATCTAGGATCCTTATATATGAAAACTGGTCATATTTTCATATTTTTAGATGGTATAAAGTATAGTTACGTTATTATATCTGTCGTGGATATTCTGTTATAAGGCAATTTCATAGAAATAGCTGTTATTGTGGTCCAGGGAACTTGTTGCCATCAAAATCACCTAGCAGTAGAGAAAAAAAAAAAACCCAAACTGCTTCAATCTTACAATTGTCCTTCCAGTTTTTAAAATACAAATTCTGGACACTGAATGAACATATCATTTAAGCATAAGGCCCCAGTGTGCCATGTGCCAGGAGTGATGTTGTAAAATTTTGATTCGAGACTTCTGTTCAATAAACTGATTTCATGGGGCTAATGATGATGTATAAGGAAATCAAGGGATGCTGTGCTCTAGACGTGATTGTTAGCTAAACTTTACTGGATTCCAATATCCTGTTAAACTTTTACACTAAATTGGAAAATCGTACACCAGTTTAATTTCTGTCAATGAGAAATGCTTTGTTACATGTTTTTAAAAATGACTTAATTGAGAAGAAGAAATGATTCCATTTTTCTCTGGCTTACAAGGGTCAGAGACTATGGTAGGGATTTCTAAATATAATGATACATTCAGTTTGACATATCGAAGCCATATTATGCTCAAAAGACCTAGTCACATGTAGATTTTTGCAATCTTGGGAGTTCCTGTCAGCATGAGATACAATTCCAATAGAAACAATGGTTCACATTTTCTAGATAATTATATAAGTATCCTTGGGAAACTGCTACGGATATGAAAAAGAACCCATGTTATTTCAGAATTCTCCTGCTATGCTATTAGTCTATCCGCAGAAGCTGAAAAGCAAATAACCTCTCATCCCCCATGAACACTGACTAATTAGGGCATGAAACCAGGGTGATTTGTGAAACAGCTTTGCAAAACAATAGCTTTGTGTGATTTTTTTATGCTTGAAGCCTATCCCGAATCAGGCTAGCAACTAAAGAAAATTATATTAAACCACTGACTTTGAAATTAGGATACATTAAAAAAGGTACAAAAGTAACTCTCAGCCCCTCTTTTTAAGTTCAAATTTATTAAATAATCAAAATGCTTTGTTTGGGCATGTACATAAATTGTCATATCTCAACCCTATGCCCAAGGGACCCAGCTCAAGTCACCCTGTTCAAGTGGCTAATGAAACTGATTTTGAAATAAAGAAAGGAAGAAGGTATCATGCTTGCCACATAGTAGATACTAAAAACAATTATTGACCGATTAGATAACAATGAATTCTGGGAAAAAATTTTCACAGGATTAAAGATCACACAATATTAAAATGTGCAGCTGTCTTTAAAATAGCCTATTTTGGTCCTGTATTTTAAAGTTGAGGAAATGAGGTTTCCTAGTTGAGGAATCTAGTGTCAGGCTTGCTGGAGATCTGCCATTGAGGAACCCACGGCTGGTCCCTGGCATTAGGTTCTTGAAGCCACAAGCATACTGTGCATCCTTTTGCAACTTACTTAACCTCTCTGTGCTTTAGTTTCCTCAGACTTAAAGTAGGGATAATAATAACATTTACTTCATACGGTTATTCAAAGAATCAACTGGAAAAAACATGTTCATAAGAGGCATTTATGGGTACTTTGTACAAAATAGCCTTTACCATTAAATGTAAAGCTCAATTTCATTAAATTGGGTGATTGTAGGGCATGCATTAAAAATCAGGCTACTCTTTTATTAAAATCCATTATCACCTCTCTTGTGGTTTTCCTTGTTGCTGTTATTGTTAACTATATCAATTTTATGCATCCAGTTTAGAAAAAGTAAAACCTTCACAACAGCTGAATGTGTATATGTTTTTAAGTCATCCATAATCCCAATACCAAGAAAGAAGCAGAATCCACAGCATGGCACATTTTGCCAAACAGATTTTCTTGTTCAGACATATATTTATAATAAATATACTGCCCTACACTATCCATGGAGTCTGAAATGTTCGGTTATATACACTGTGAATGGATTTTTATTGTGAGACTAATGAAAAGGCCAGAGAAAAACTGCATAGCTAGTTATTGGAACAGGTGACCAGAAGCTCCGACAATCAACTGACAAGCACCGGAGTTTTACTTTGGGAAATTACTTTATGAGCACATC
>CAUYQV010099158.1:0-15585 GCA_963574575.1 Galagoides demidoff | reverse complement strand
GGGACCACAGGCGCCCGCCACAACGCCCGGCCATTTTTTGGTTGCAGCCATCATTGTTGTTTGGCGGCCCGGGCTGGGGATTTGAACCCGCCACCTTAGGTGTACGTGGCTGGCGCCTTAGCCGATTGAGCCACAGGCGCCGAGCCAGTTAATTTGTTTCTAACAATAACCCTCCGAGAAAGGCCTAATCATAACCTGTGTATGCTAGAAGAGAAATTTGGAGTTTAGAAAAAAATACTTGCCATTTTCATCATTTAACTCTTCTGCCAAATCTTACCAAACATAGTGTTCCTTTGCTTTAGCAGTAAGGCTCGTTTTCTGGTTTGTAGCCTTTTTTTAAGGCCCCCCTTGACAGGGAAATAATAGCCATAAATAGATAGTGGGGGATACTATTTCCTCCACCAATTACACTGCAGGCTATGCTGGCATATGCTGCCTTGTTAGGACTGAAAACAATCTAAAAAATCTCTCCACTATTCTAATATACAGAAATAGATATCAAATTGATCCTGGCTCTCTTAGGAATTTAGGTTGGCATCTAGGGAGGGGTAGTGTGTATGCTCTGGCATTAGGGTCAGAGGGTCATTCTGGGGCTTAGTCCCACTGGCGTTTACTGGGAGAATAACAGTTTCAAGGGAGTATAAGACAAGGAAACAAATTAGAGGTTCCAAAATGTAAGGAAAAACACCATAGAGGGTTCCATTTAAGATTTCAATCAACTATTTCCACAGAATGCTTTCTAAAATTTTTCTTTTTTACTGTTGTGAGATTGCCTTGCATTTGGAGGTTAGATATTTCAGTCATCAGACAGCTGTTAACTTGTTCTGTAAATTTAATAGTTTCATTCTTAGAAACATGTAAATACTATAGTTTCTGACTGAATTATAATAGATAAAGACATGCAACTGGGAAATGTGGGATGAAGTACTTCTCATCCCTAGATAACCTACTTTCTGGACCCTTAATTGCTTATGATGTTTCTTCTCACCTATACAAATAAAATGCGGTGTACAGTAACCTTTTAGTCAAAACGCAGTGATGCAGGTTGAGACTGAAATCCTGCTTTTGTTTTTTGATGCTGCTGCTCTTTAACTAAGAATACAGGTATTATTCTGGTGATGCTACTGTGCTGCTTAGTTATCCTGAACAACACCTTCTTTTCCTTTGTTTGAGACAGAGTCTTGCTATGCCGCCCTCTGTAGAGTACTGTGGCATCACAGCTCGTAGCAACCTCAAACTCTTGGGCTTAAGTGATTCTCTTGCTTCAGCCTCCCAAGTAGCTGGGACTACAGGTGTATGCCACAATGCCTGGCTATTTTTTTTGTTGCAGTTGTTATTGTTGCTTTAGCTGACCCAGGCTAGGCTCGAACCTGCCAGCCTTGGTGTATGTGGCTGATGCCCTACTCACTGAGCTACGGGCACCGCCTAAACACATTATTTTTCAACTTAATGTTATGTCCTATTTTTTACTATTTGCTACTTACGTGTGAATAAGTAGAGCTGATTGTTCATAGGTAGCATAGAAATTCAGAGTTTGGAATGACGGTCATGCCAAACAATCACATGCTGTCTACATGGGTGGCTGAGATAGTAACACTGTTGCTTTCTTATTACTTTTTATTTTTCTTTTTTTTGGCGGGGGGAGGGGCACAGAGTCTCACTATGTTGCCCTTGGTAGAGTGCTGTGGAGTCACAGCTCACAGCAATCTCAAACTCTTGGGCTTAAGCGATTCTCTTGCCTTAGCCTCCCAAGTAGCTAGGACTACAGGTGCCCACCACAACACATAGCTATTATTTTTTGTTGCAGTTGTCGTTATTGATTTTAGCTGGCCCAGGCCAGGTTCGAACCCATCAACCTTGGTGTATGTGGCTGGCACCCTATCGACTGAGCTACAGGTACCGCCAACACCTTTACTTTCTAATAGTTCAATGAACACAAATTTTGTTTCATGCATAAAACTATTAAAGTTATGTATAAAATTACCTTTAGTCTATGTGTATGAGAAGTATATGGGACACAAATGAATTTCATGTTTAGATTTAGGTCCTTTCCCCAAAATATCTCATTATATATATGCAAATATTTCAAAATATAAAAAAAATTAAAAAGTCTGAAACACATCTGGTCTCAAGCATTTTGGATAAGGGATACTCGTACTTCTTTTTCCAAATTTTATTGAAGTGTATTGTGCATCATGTTTTGACTGTGACCCATCACGTGAAGTATAGAATTTTCCACTGTGGCATCGCTCACATGTTGGCAGTCACAAAGTTTCAAATTCTGAAGCATTTTCAGTTTTGGCTCTTCAGATTAGAGATACTTAGACATTGGTTTTTATTTTATTTTGTTTTGTTTTGTGTTGTATTGAGACAGGCTCTTGGTCTGTCACCTGGGCTAGGGTGCAGTGGCACCATCATACTTAACTGCAGTGTCAAATTCATGGGCTCAAGTGATCCTCCCACCTCAGCCTCCCCAGTGGCTGGGACTACAAGCATGTGCCACCAAACTCAGCTACAGTTTTTTATATATTTTTTGTAGATAGAAGGTCTTGCTATTGATTAGGATGGTCTCAAACTTCTGGGCTCAACTTGATCCTCCTGCTTAGGCCTCCCAAATTGCTGGGATTATAGGTATGAGACATCACTTTGGGCATTGGGATACTCAAACCTTTATTATTATTATGGGGCCAGGTGCAGTGGCTCGCGCCTATAATCCCAACACTCGGGCAGGCTGAAGCACATAGATTGCCTGAGCTCACAAGCCCGAGCCAGAGCAAGACCCCACCTCTAGCTGGGCATTGTGGCAGGTGCCTGTAGTCCCAGCTACTTAGGAGGCAAGAGAATCTCTTGAACCCAAGAGTTAGAGGTTGCTGTGAGCTATGACATCATAGCACTCTACTGAGGGTGACAAAGTGAGACTCTGTCTCAAGAAAACAAACAAACAAACCTTTATTATGGGTAAATAGTAACAGTACATAATTTTTAATGGGTAACTCATCAAAAAATTTAATAATTCTTTTTTTTTTTTTGAGACAGAGCCTCAAGCTGTCACCCTCAGAGTGCGATGGAGTCACAGCTCACAGCAACCTCCAACTCCTGGGCTCAAGCGATTCCCCTGCCTCTGCCTCCCAAGTAGCTGAGACTACAGGCGCCCACCACAATGCCTGGCTATTTCTTGGTTGCAGCCATCATTGTCTTTTGGCTGGCCTGGGCTAGATTCAAACCTGACAACTCAGTTGGCTGGCCCCTTAGCCGTTTGAGCCACAGGCACTGAGCCATAAAAAAAATTTAATAATTCTAAATGTGTATATACGTAACAACAAGGCTTTCAAAATATATGAAAACAAAAATGAATAGAACCAATAGGAAAAATAGAGAAATCCACATTTATGCCCAGAGACATCAACACTTCTTTCTGACAAATCAATAGAATGATTTAATTAATAATTAGTAGGGCGTAAAAAAATAATACTATCACCTGACTTGGCCACATTAGCTTTTTTAGAATATACCACCCAACAGCAACTGAATATCCAATCTTTTCAAATACACATGGGACATTTACCAAGATAGACTGTAGTGTGGGACATAAAACAAATCTTAACAAGTTTAAAGAATTAAAAGCATGGGACGGCACCTGTGGCTCAAAGGAGTAGGGCACTGGCTGCCTATGCCAGAGGTGGCGGGTTCAAACCCAGCCCCAGCCAAAAACTGCAAAAGAAAAAAGACAAAAGAATTAAAAGCATGCACAAAATAGGCAATTTTACAGAGGCAGAAAATAGCCTGGAGATTACAAGAGGCTGAGAGGAATGGTAAGTTATTGATTAATGGGTACAGAGTTTCTATTCAGGATGATGAAAATGTTCTGTAATAGTGATGATGGTCGCACAACATTGTGGCTGCTCTTAAAGCCACTGAATTGTAAAATTAAAAATGGTTAACATGTTAAATCTTATGTGATTGTTATTGTACCACAAGAAAAAAAAATCAGTTGGTGGGGGGAATTCATATACATAATATATTAACTGACCAGAACAGTGTTAAACAAGAAAATTATAGAAATACATCAAGAAAATCCTTCAGGCTGGGTGTGGTGGCTCATGGCCTGTAATCCTAGCACTCTGGGAGACCGCAGCAGGTGGATTGCTTGAGCTCGAGAGTTTGAGACCAACCTGAACAAAAAGTCAGACTCTGTCTCTACTAAAAACAAAATAACTGAGGCAAGAGGATCATTTGAGCCAAAGAGTTGAAGGTTGCTGTGAGCTACGATGATGCCACAGTACTCTACCCAGGGCGACAGCTTGAAACTCTGCCTCAAAAAAAAAAAAAAAGAAAAGAAAAGAAATTCTTCAATATTTGGAAATTAAACAAGATACTTCTAAATAATCCATGAGCCAAAGAAAAATTTCAAGGGAAATTAGAAAATATTTTGAATTGAATGAAAGTGAAAATGCAACATATCAAAATTTGTGGATTGCGGCCAGTACTTAGGAGAAAATTTACTAAATTGAATGTTCATATTAGAAAAGAATAAAGGTATAAAGTTAATAGCCTAAGTTTTCAGCTTAAGAATGTAGAAAAAGGGGCGCATATAAATTCAAAGCAATTAGAAGGAAGGAAATAATCATAAAGAGAAGAATGGAAATCAATAAAACTGATAACAAAGAAAGTATTAAAGAAAACAATGAAACCGAAAGCTGATTCATTGAAAAGACCAATAAAGAATATAAACCTTTAGCCAAACTGACCAAGAAGAAAGAAATAAAAGACAAATTACTAATATTAGGAATGAAAGAGGGGCTATCACTGTCCTCTTCAAACATCATGTGGACCATATAATAAGGAAATATGATGAAAACATTTATTCCCAGAAATACAGTAACTTAGATGAAATAGACAATTTCTTGAAAAAACACTAACAATGCTCCCTCAAGAAGAAATGAATAACTTAATAGAATTCTATACTTATTAAAGAAAATTAATTTATGGGTTAAAAATTTCAAAAAAGAAAATTCCAGGTTTCACTAGTGAATTAAACCAAACATATAAAGATGGATAACATTTCTACACAAACTCTACCGGGATAATAGAGAAGGGAAGACTCCCCAAGTCATTGTATGAGGCTAGTTAGTAGTACTGTGACAGTGAAACACACCAAAGGACAAGAGAAAGAAAAAAGGGGAGAGAGAGCAAGAGAGAAAGAATATGTGAAAACACACTCCAAACACTTTTGAGAATATTAGTGAAATGAATCTATCAACTTACAAAAATATTAATACTTCATGACAAGTTGAGTGTTTATCCAAGGAATGGAATGTTGGTTTAAACCAACATTTAAAAATCAACGTAATTTACCATATTAACGCAATTTTGTAAAATGCATGATCCAATCAATAGAGGCAGAAAAAAATCCATACTTTAATTTCTTTTCTTTCTTTTTTTTTGTTTGAGACAGAGTTCAAGCTGTCGCCCTGGGTAGGGTGCCATGGAATCATAGCTCACAGCAACCTCAAACTTTGGGGCTTAAGTGATTCTCTTGCCTCAGCCTCCCAAGTAGCTGGGACTACAGGCACCTGCCACAGTGCCCAGCTATTTTTTGGTTGCAGTTGTCATTGTTGTTTGGCAGGCCCTGGCTGGGTTTGAACCTGCCAGCTTTGGTGTATGTGGCTGGTGCCATAGCTGCTTGAGCTACAGGTGCCCAGCCCACTTGAACATTTATTAAACCATGAATAGAAGGATACCTTCCCATTTTAACAGAGGACACATGTAGCTAACATAATGGTAAATGACCAAAATACTTTTCTCTAAGATCAGGAATAGGGAAAGGATGTTCACTTTCATCATTTCTATTCAACCCTGTACTAGAGAGCCAATTCAGTGCAATAAGACAAGAAAAAGAAATAAAATGATACAAATTAAAAATAAGTAGATAGAAGATAGGCACATGGCCTACAGATATACGAAAAAATTCTCACCATCCTTAATCATCAGAGAAATGCAAATTAAAACTACTTTGAGATATCACCTAACTTCAGTAAGATTAGCCCATATCACAAAATCCCAAAACCAGAGATGTTGGCATGGATATGGAGAAAAGGGAATACTTCTACACTGCTGGTGGGGATGAAAATTAATTTGTTGGCAGTGCCTGTGGCTCAACTGGCTAAGGCGCCAGCCACGTACACCTAAGGTGGTGGGTTCGAATCCCCAGCCCGGGCCCGCCAAACAACAATGATGGCTGCAACTAAAAAAATGGCTGGATGTTGTGGCAGGCACCTGTGGTCCCAGCTACTTGGGAGGCAGAGGCAGGAGACTTGCTTGAGCCCAGGAGTTGGAGGTTGCTATGAGCTGTGATGCCATGGCACTCTACCCAGGGGGATAGCTTGAGGCGCTGTCTCAAAAAAAAAAAAAAAAAAAAAAAACATTATCCAGGTATGGTGGTACGTGCCTGTTAGCCCTACCTACTATGAAGGCTCAGGCAAGAGCATCATTTGAGCCCAGGAGTTGGAGGCTATAGTGAATGCAACCAGACAACAGACTAAGACTCTGTCTATTAAAAAAAAATTTTTTTTAATGTGAATCATTTAAAAGGACATTTCAACTTTGATTAATACTCATTCCCATCCCCAACCCATGCTTCACCAATCTTGGCTTTATCCAGAGATTACTCTTCATAGATCCTTATTAACAATCACTGGGAAATGCAGAAGAGATGGGCTCTTTTATGTAACTTGCCATATTTCATGTTCATGGTATGCAAATATATGAGTATGATTTGATAACAGCAAAGGTCAGATTCTAAAGGATATAACCAACTAAACTACTAGAAACCAGAGATGAATTAAGCAGGTGAATTAAGTTTGAAGATAGGCTTAGAAAAAGAAAACCCTAAGTATTTTCCCAAATACACTTAGAACAAAAATTTATTTTCATATGACAGTATATGTAAATTCTTACACATACTCAGGTAACAATAATGTAGTGATGTGAATTCAAATTATCAATCAATTGTCCCATGTAATCTTTTATACAGATCCTTTACCTGATAAGGATCTGTGTATCTAATCATTTGCTACCTCTGGGACCACAAGAAAGTTTTAAGAAAGGAGAAAATCTCATGGAGCAACTAAATCTTACAAATGTTAAACCAATGGACATGCTCTCCCTCTCACCTGCCTTCCTCCCAACACACAAACCATTAACATCAATCTGTCTTGAAAAATATGGTTATTATCCTATGACTTGGCTTTTCCCTGGTTCTGTTTCAATAATATGGTCTTGGCTCGGTGCCTGTAGCTCAGTTGTTAGAGCGCCAGCCACATATACCACAGCTGGCAGGCTCAAACCCAGCTTAGGCCTGCAAAACAATAATGACAACTGCAACAACAAAAACATAGCCAGGCATTGTGGTGGGGAGGCTGAGGTAAGAGAATCGCTTAAGTCCAAGACTTAGAGGTTGCTGCAAGCTGTGACACCATGGCGCTCACCAAGGGCAACATAGTAAGATGCTATTTAAAAAATATATAGATATACATGGGGGCGGCACCTGTGGCTCAGTGGGTAGGGCGCCACCTCCATATACCGAGGGTGGTGAGATCAAACCAGGCCCCGGCCAAACTGCAACAAAAAATAACCAGGCATTGTGGCGGATGGATGCCTGTGGTCCCAGCTACTTGGGAGGCTGAGGCAGAAGAATCGCCTAAGCCCAGGAGTTGGAGGTTGCTATGAGCTGTGTGACGCCACGGCACTCTACCGAGGGTGATAAAATGAGACTCTATAAAAAAAATTATCTATCTATCTATCTATCTATCTATCTATCTATGGTCTAAAAAACTCACACCTGATGCAATCTACACAGTAGTCATCAAACAAAATCCAACATGAACCTGACCAAAAGTCTAGGTGCAGTAGCCAATTTATAAGAAATAGAGGACAGACAAACATGTTAAAGTATGCCATAGGAATGAAATCAGCAAAAATTCAGAATGTGGGAAATCTACGAGACAAACTACCTATTTTTTCTACAATATTTTGGGAAGAAAAAGCCAGGCATAGTAGCATGTGCCTATAATCCCAGCTACCCAGGGGGCTCTGGTTAGGGGGCCCTTTGAACCCAAGAGTTCTAAGTCCATACTGGACAACATAGGAAGAACCCATGTCAAAAACAAAAAAAGCACAATACAATGCAAGGAAAAAACAGATTAAATAATATATGTAAAAGACTTATAAACCCATCACAATGAGTAGATTTCATTTGGGTGCTGAGTCAAACACAAAAAGCCATGAAAATGGTACAGCATGTATAAAATCATTGGATGTTTGAATACTTTTGGTTACTTAGAGTTTTAAGGAACTATCATTGCTATTTTTAAGTATTATAATGCTACTTTTAGAAAAATGATTTATGTTTGAGTAATAAACACTAATGTACTTATAGAAGGAGTGATATAATGCCTGGGATTTGCTTCAAAATAACCTCAGAGTAGGGAAAGTAGAGGGGCAGTACACTATTCTGTGTACTTTTAAATATGTTTAAAATTCTCGATCTAAAAAAAAGGGAGGGGAATACACAGAGTATAAACTACCAATCTGAAATGATGAGCTCACTAATTCCCAAACTCCCTAAAAATATGGGCACTCTTCTATGTCTAGGTATTTTACTCCCCATAAAGAACTTCATCTCAGCAATCATTTATTGTTTTTCCTTTTATCCCCTGTCACAGGCATACTCCTCTACATTTTAACAAAACAATTCAAGAATATCATCTGCATAGATACAGCTCACAGCAATATACAGGCAATCGTTCATTCTTTTGCTTCTCTGACCTTCAGGAAGCCTAGCAAGCTGCGCAGGTATCTCTCCCCTATCCCATAGAATGCCCTTTCTCTCAAACCTCTTCACTCCTGACAAGAGCTAGCATGAGAACATGACTAAGTATAAGACCACAAGGATTTAAGGGTTACTATGGGAAGAACAGGAATTAGGAGAATAGCATTAGAAAAACAAACTTTAGAATAATAACATTACAATGGTCCTTATTGATATGCTGCTGTTGACAGAAGTATGGGGGATACAGCATCACTGTTCATTCAGAACTAGATTGCTTCTTTGTATTCCATTCAACTACTCAAATTCTATGCCTTTCTGCCTTTACTTGGCAGACATTTCTGACTTCCCCCAATTTCTTTCTCTTGGGACACCTTCTAAGCAGGAATTAAATCAGGAAAGGATCCTCTACATAAGCCCCTACCTGTGTCCCGACTGCTCTGAGACAAGGAATCATTCTCCACATTATAGATGACAGTTCCCTGAGAATCAGAAGAGAAGTGACTGACCACAGACTCATGGTGAGAATGTTTGTAGGGATAGCTCTCCGTTGAAGAATCTGTTCGAGTGTCACTTGAGATGGAGGGCTCCCTCCCTGAGGGAAGGAGGAGACACATATACAAAAGTAAGAAAAGAAATAACAGTGACAGAGAGAAGGAAAAAAGATGGACACAACAAAGGTCCATAAGGCAAGAACTTCCTAAATGGAAGTGTGAGAAGGATATACCACAGAGCCATTCTTCCCAACACCCAACTTCCAAATAACCCAGACACACATAAAATTCCTCCCACCTCTGCCCCTACCTTGCTGAAGCCCTCACTTTGCCTGCCACTGTGAAAAACTGGGGTTTTTAGAAAACCTATGGGGGGAAAGTGGAAGAAATAAAAAAGTGAAAAGTAAGATCTATTTAGATGGAGTCAGGACAACCTATGGTACATAACTAGTTGTTCCCCTGTCTCCTAATCTTTTTCCTGTACTGTTAGGAATATTCCCTTTTAAAGTTGATGTTTTATGCATTTTTAATATCTCTGAGAAATTATGGGGCTGTTATTTATACATTAGTGTGAACTAGTTCAATCAGACTGTTTTCCTCTGAACACCTAGCTGAGATAAGCACAATAGGACAAATAGGTGTTTGACTGAAGACAGAAGTAGAGCAGGTCTGGGTGGGGTATGAGAGTAGGAAGAAAAGCACCGTGTACTAAGCAGCAGGAAAGTACAAAGGGGAGGGAGAAAGATTTTAAAGTGAATTATCTTCTCTTTCAAAACTATACTAAGGGCTAGTCCTAGATCTGAAAGAGTAAAAGAACATTTCTTCTTCGTCCTTTCCAGTAATCAAGCCAAAACTATTAAGAGATTATAATTCAAATATATTATAAGCCTCTGTGGGCTGAGCCTGAGAGTTCAGCCATCAAGCTGGAAATTGTTTCTATAGGAAAATATTATTTATGTTTCAAACAATTGACTTAAAACGTGAAAAACTGATTCATAAACATCACAACTACACTTGGAATTTTTTTTAAATCTTCTATTCCAAATAATATAACTACCTTTGAAGTGACTCAGTTTTTCTTATCTTAAAAACTCACTTAAGTCACTGTTAAACTGTTAATAAAAAATCAGTCGTCTTTACCAATATTAGAAAGCTAACTACTAAGCCTCACAAACTTATGTCTCAATCAAAACATAATTTTCTCAGTTTTGAGTTAGGGCCAAGTAATTCAGACACACACTCCTAAAGGCTGGGAAAAAAAAAAAAAAAAGCCTGGTATAAGGAAGTTAGGCTTCAGCAGAAGTTGGCACTTCTTTCTTACCTCTAATGGATCCTGCTTCTCCAACCTAGATTATGTGTTAGGTACATAATTAAAGATGAGTCCCAACTGTCTGATCACATGGGATGGGGGAAGGAGACGTAAAGAGCTAGGCTGCTCACCTGAATCTTCACTATCGTAGCATGTCCTGCTGTATGAATGGAACTCGGCTTGGGGAAGCAGGTCCTGGGTAGACACTGGGGTACCCTGGGGATCTGCATAAAGCAGCAGCAAGGGCTGATAATGCCCCTTGATGCACTTGGTCACCACGTCCTTCCATTTGGGCCCAATCTGAACCAGAAACAATCAGGAGAACATGACAATTATACTTCATATCCATAATTCAAAACATATCTTCTTGTTCTGCTTTTCTAAGGAAAATAAAAAAGATGAAAAGACAAAAATCGGGAAAGGGGACAACAAAAGGGATCTTAGACCTAAACTTAACACATTTTTTATTAAATCTTTCTCCCAAAAATCCTTTTAGAAACCTTTTAAGAGAAAAGGAAGAATTACTTCTATTTCTATAAAACATCAACTCAGTTGTAAAATACACATAAAAGTTCTCAAAGGTGATATGCTAAGTTAGGGAACTTTAGCTGCCTTAGTAACCAATTTCTTCTCTCATACTTGAGATTAAAACCCTCACTAGAAATCTGCATTTCCATAATTTTCTTCTAAATATTAAAATCACTTCAATGAAGCTGCACAGCAAACAGAAGTTTCTCATAGACTGCCTCAGAATAAGTGCTTTCAGTTTGAGTTCACACATGGTAGGACATAAATGTCAAACTGCTTAGAATAGACAGCTGAGGCTCAGCGCCTGTGGCTCAAGCGGCTAAGGAGCCAGCCACATACACCTAAGGTGGCGGGTTCGAATCCAGTCCGGACCCGCCAAACAACAATAATGGCTGCAACCAAAAAAATAGCCGGGCATTGTGGCGGGTGCCTGTGGTCACTTGGGAGGCGGAGGCAGGAGACTCGCTTGAACCCAGGAGTTGGAGGTTGCTGTGAGCAGTGAAGCCACGGCACTCTACCCAGGGTGACAGCTTGAGGCTCTGTCTCAAAAAAAAAAAAAAAAAAAAGAATAGACAGCTGAACTGCTCAGGGTTAGTTGTGTGCTGGACACAACAACCCTGCTACCACAGTGAAAAAGACTTACAGAACAGCCAAGGAAACAATCCAACCAAATCCCTAAACTCATCCCATCTGAAGCTTAAACCAGTCATGTTTCTTAGATGATGTGCTCTTAGAGTTTGACAACTAGCATGGTGATTTGTTCATAATAGCTGTTCAGTATATTTTTAACTGAGTTACCATTATTTTAATTAAAACATTTATAAGCTCTTCATCTATATGTTTTATAGATGTAAGGGTATTTTTCAGGCTCGGCGCCTGTGGCTCAATTGGCTAAGGCGCCAGTCACGTACACCTAAGGTGGCGGGTTTGAATCCCCAGCCCGGACCTGCCAAACAACAATGATGGCTGCAACCAAAAAATGGCCGGGCGTAGGGGCGGGCGCCTGTGGTCCCAGCTACTTGGGAGGCGGAGGCAGGAGACTCGCTTGAGCCCAGGAGTTGGAGGTTGCTATGAGCTGTGATGCCATGGCACTCTACCCAGGGGGATAGCTTGAGGGTCCGTCTCAAAAAAAAAAAGACTTAACGCTTTTTAAATCATTTTAATCAGTGTGCATCTACTGTTCTGCATCCTTCTTTTTTTCTTAATTTTATTTCACAAGTACAGTTCCATATACCAGTGTAACCTGGATATTACAGTTAGGGGCTGACCCAATCCTAACATTGGGTCAGAGAGCTGAATCAAGTGTATGTCTGGGCTTCGGCTCTGTGAGTGGGGGCCTTGGCGAACACCACCAACTCTGTGCACCAGCTGCCCCTGCTCTAGAAAGCCAAAGGGGCAAGTGGGTGACTATCAGGGACCTGGAGGCAGAGGGATGGGGGGTATCTTGGAACCCCTCTAGAAAAGCCCTTGAAAAAAAAAGAAAGAAGGCAGTGCCTATGGCTCAGTGAGTAGGGCACCAGCCCCATATATCGAGGGTGATGGGTTCAAACTCCCCCCAGCCAAACTGCAACAAAAAAATAGCCGGGGCCATTTTTTTGTCATAGCACTATGGGAGGTTGAGGCGGGTGGATGCCTGAGCTCTAGATGTTTGAGATCACCCTGAGCCGGAGTGAGCCAGAGTGAGACCCCATCTCTACCAAAAAAAAAAAGCCGGTCGTTGTGACAGGTGCCTGTAGTCCCAGCTACTTGGGAGGCAAAGGGCAAGAGAATCAATAAAGGAAGAAAAGAAAAATAATTTAAAAAAAAACAAAAAAACCCTTCAAACTAAGATGAGTGAAAACCAGTTGAAATTGAAAGCAAAATTTAAAAAAAATAGCCGGGGCTTGGCACCTGCAGCTCAGTGAGTAGGGCACCAGCCACATACACTGAAGCTAGTGGGTTTGAGCCCAGCCCGAGCCTGCTAAACAACAATGACAACTGCAACGAAAAAACAGCTTGGTGTTGTGGCGGGCGCCTGTCGTCCCAGCTACTCAGGAGGCTGAGGCATGAGAATCACCTAAGGCCAAGAGCTGAAGGTTGATGTGAGCTGTGATGCCACAGCACTCTACTAAAGGGTGACAAAGTGAGACTGTCTCAGAAGGAAGGAAAGGAAAGAAGGGAAGGAAGAGAAGGAAGGGAAGGAAGGAAAGAAAGAAAGGAAAAGCCTTTCAGGTGCTGCCAAAAACATGCATGCCACCCCCAGCCCTCTGGGGAAAACCGGCAGGGACTCAGGAAAGAGCAGCCCATGCCACCAGCCCTGCTTGGTTGATGATGTGTAAGTTTGTATCACCCGCTCTATCATCTTCATTTTGGGCCTGGAAGTATATTATGCCATGCTAGCCACAGAGGGCGCAAGGCTCAGTGCTCATTTTCGGTCTGGTCTTCCCTTGGTCTGGGTCCCTTAGCTGAACTAAGCCTTAGATGTCCTTTTTTTTTTTTGAGACAGAACCTCAAGCTGTCCCCCTGGGTAGAGTGCCGTGGCATCACAGCTCACAGCAACCTCCAACTCCTGGGCTCAAGTGAGTCTCCTGCCTCAGCCTCCCAAGTAGCTGTAACCACAGGCACCCACCACAACGCCTGGCTATTTTTTGGTTGCAGCCCTCATTGTTGTTTTTTGGCAACCCGGGCTGGATTTGAATCCACCACCTTAGGCATATGTGGCTTGGCGCCTTAGCCACTTGAGCCACAGACGCCAAGCAGCCTCAGACGTTCTTGAAGGCTTTTTCTCCTCTGACCCCAGTCTCCTTTCTGGGATCACTGCTTCCCTGCCAAGAGCCATAGCTGTAGACATGTAAAGGACACCTCTTCCCAGCAAATTGGAGCCAGATACAACCGCTGAAAAGACAAGGGTAGGTTCAGTGGCATTGAGAAGGACACCAATGGACCTCAAACCTTTTACAGTGGCCATCAGACCCCTGAACTGCGAAACCCAAGAAGTGCAGATGATCCCACCATGCCTGTCCTGCTGACCCCTCCAAAGGCCTCCAGGTATGTCCCTGGCCCTCCCTTCTTACCTCTGTCCTCCCCAACTGCCTGGCCCTGCAACCCATTGATGTGCTCCCTGTCTGAGAAGAGGTGATGCTGCCAGCTGGGCAGCCTGAGCACACAGTGAGGGGTGTCAAGGTGAACTTTCAGTGGTGTGAACATTCTCTAAGGATAGGGAGTTGCCTGGTGGGGTATGGTATTTAACTTTGAAATCTTCATAGAGTTTAGCCTAATGCCAGATATGTGATAAGGCTCACTTGTAGTCTTAGAAGCTTAGGACATGCACATTACCAGGAGTCTGCAGAGAGCTCACAGGAATGAGTCTCCAAGGAGAAAATGTCATGCAGCAGGTGGGAATTTCTGAGGAACATAGGGTACTTCCTGTTGCCTCTGAAATCACACTCTGTGGGCACCTGCCTACTCCACCTTTGTAACAAGCCAGTCTTGCACTCAAGAAGATTCTCAGGCCAAGGAATGGTTAATGCCACAGCCCAGGCTGAGTCAGCCACTGCCTACAAATTACAGGCCAACTTGGGGCAGCTGGATGTCAGCCTCTCCCCAGGCTTTCCTCCAAGCTCACAGAGGCAGAGGGCACTGACTAGGGCTCTGGGAACAGAGCAGTAAGGACATAACATATTATACTCTCAAACGGCTGGACACAGTGGCTCATGCCTATAATCCTAGCACTCTGAGAGGCCGAGGTCAGAGGATGGCTTGAGCTCGGGAGTTCAAGACCAGCCTAAGCAAGAGTAAGACTGCCATCTCTACTAAAAATAGAAAAATTAACCAGTGTTGTGGCAGGTGCCTGTAGTCCCAACTACTGGGGAGGCTGAGGCAGGATTGCTTGAACCCAGGAATTTATGGTTGATGTGAGCTAGGGTAAGGCCACAGCACGCTAACCCAGATGACAAAGTAACCCCCCCAAAAATTCTCAACTGGTCAAAATATACAACTCTTCAAAAGTATACTTAAAATTTTTATATATAGGGCAGCACCTGTGGCTCAAAGGAGTAGGGCACCAGCCCCATATACTGGAGGTGGCGAGTTCAAACCTGACCCTGGCCAAATTTTATATATATATATGTGTGTGTGTGTGTGTGTGTGTGCATATATATACATGCTTAATTTTGCAAAAAGAGACATTGGAGGCTCGGCGTCTGTGGCTCAATCGGCTAAGGCGCCAGCCACGTACACCTAAGGTGGCGGGTTCGAATCCCCAGCCTGGGCCCGCCAAACAACAATGATGGCTGCAGCCAAAAAATGGCTGGGCATTGTGGCGGGCATCCCAGCTACTTGGGAGGCGGAGGCGGGAGACTCGCTTGAGCCCAGGAGTTGGAGGTTGCTATGAGCTGTGATGCCATGGCACTCTACCCAGGGGGATAGCTTGAGGCTCTGTCTCAAAA
>CAUYQV010099154.1:0-12816 GCA_963574575.1 Galagoides demidoff | reverse complement strand
TCTTCACCTTTACACTCAGGTGTCAATTCTAGCCTCTGCCCACCCACTGCCTGCCTTTGTCTCCGCTGCATTCTCCCCCTGAGGGCTGGTGCTCCACCCAAGAAAGTTATGTGCACCCTGCCTGTGGCCGCAGTCTGATTCCCAAGGGGGTGGGGCTGGGATGGATCAATGGCGTCAGCCTGCCATTCAGGACTCCTCCGCTGCTGACCTGGCGGCTCCATTCCTCAAGTCTGCAGCACAGTCAGCACAAAACAATGCCAACCCTTCACCCCTCCACCTCTCCCAAGGAGAACCTCAGGGATCAGAACTCTATAGGTAATAAACCTCCGGATCTCGGAGTGGGCGGGTGGGGACTCAGAGTTCAATGTTGCATGTGGGGAATATATACAGATTTATACAGTTTTCCAGTTTTGTGCCTGGCCGGAGGGTGCAGTGGCATGCCAGCAGGGGTAGGAGGTCTAGTTTTTAGGGGGTTTCTCCCGTGAGATAGAGTGGGAGGAAGTTTGAACTCTGCTCGCTTGTTTGCATGGAGTAAACTGCGAGCCCTTGTTGCGGGGGAGGGGACTCCCGTCCGCTTGGTGGTGGTTTCTGTACCTTTTGGCTGTCTTTTCGGGGTCGCAGCTCGCCTAAGGAAGGTTGAAGTGTGCTCCTCAATCTTCTCTCTTGGCTCTGCTCCAAACCATCAGCTAAGTAGCTAAACTTCTGTCCTTTCAGCCTCCTTCTGGACGGGAGCTTCTGTAAAAAGCTGGCTGCAGTCCGCCATCTTGGCTCCACCCTCCGAAAATGGAGAATTCTTAAAGAACTAAAAGTCAACCTTTGATACTGCAGTCCCATTACTAGTTATCTACCCAGAAGAAAAAAAAAAAGATTTTACCACAAAGACATTTGCACTGGAATGTTTATTGCATCTCAATTCAAAATAGCCAAGATGTGGAAGCAATCCAAGGGCCCATCAACCCATGAATGGATTAACAAACCATGACATATGAATACCATGTAATATTATTCAGCCATAAGAAAAAAAGTAGAATTTACATCCTTTGTGTTTGCCTGATGGAGATGAAACATAGTCTTCTTAGTAAAGTATCTCAAGGATGGAAAAAAAAAGTTATCCAATGTACTCAATACTAATATGAAACCAACATATGAAGAAGTACATGTCCATACGAACGATAAAACACAGATATAGTCTAGAAAGGTGGAGGGGAGAGAAGGGAGGAGGTGGGTGAAGGGTGAGAATGCATGGTGGGAGGAAGGAGGGCAATTGGTGGGACCTCACCTAATGTGAACAATGTAAGGGTGTTCAGTGCATCACTCAGGGAGGAGATCTTCTATAACTTGAACTTACCTTGGAAGTGAGAATAGTGTAACCTAAAAATTTCTACCCTCATATTAATTTGAAATAAAATGCTATAATAAGACTATATAATTGTAAATCTATCCAAATATAACAATATAATTTAAAAAATAAAAAATTAAGAAGTCAATCTGATAGGCAAGTCATAGATGAAGGAAAGAAAAGTAGAAAATGGGGAGATTGAAAAGGACTACTCAAAATCACCTAGGCCACTTGTCCTTACACTTGACTATACCAGAATCGTAGGTCTAATCAAGACCATGGCATATGGGAATGAAAACATTTTTGAAAGCATTCCAGTTGATTTGGACAATCAATCAGATTCAGAAGCTACTGAAGCACCCCCAAGGTATTCACTCTCTCCAAAAATGTTTTTTTTTTAATTAAATCATATCTGTGTACATTAATGCAATTGTGCAGTACAATGTACTGGTTTTATATACCATTTGAAACATTTTCATCAAACTTGTTAATTCCAAAAATGCTAAAAGACAAAAAACTTCCTTTTTTTTTTTTTATCAGAGCTGGGTTTGAACTCACCACCTCCAGTATAGAGGCTAGCACCCTACTCCTTGAGCCACAGGTGCCACCTGACAAAAAGCTTTCTTACAATAAACTTTCTTCTTATGCAGAACTCTAATAAATGAGAGAGATACAAAGACACAAATAGAGCAGAATAAAGATCAGAAAATATTTTATGACTATGGGGGAATTTACTTTGTGATGAAGGTAAAATTCAAAATGACTATACAGAAGGATGGGTAGGCTATATAATAAGTTATGTTTTAACATTTTTCTATTCATCTGATAAAACTGAAGTTAGACACTTATACCACAACATATACTGAAATAAATAGTTCTGGGCTTAAAGACAAGAATGTAGAAAAGAAAACAGCAAAAGTGCTAGGATAAAATAAAGAAGATGACTGTGAACATCTTCTAGTAAGAAAGCCTTCATAAGTAAAAATTTATACCACTATTTTTAAAATAATAGATTATACTACATGAAAATTAAAAACAGAATTTAAAAATAAACAATGTACTAGGAGACTCAATTTTCAATGTTATTAACAGAAAAGGGCTTAACATCTATAATATACAAAGAGCATCTAGGAAGGAAAAGGGAAGAGGATAAACAGAAAAGAAGTTTACATGAGAACAACTATGAGTGTCCAATTAACATACAAGATCTAGCACACTTAATAATCAAGGAAATGCAAATTAAATTAAAAATGAATTATTATTATTATTTTTAGGATGGTAAAATTATGGAATGCTTCATGAATTTGCATGTCATCCTTGTGCAGGGACCATGCAATAATGAATTATTTTTAATGCATGAGATTGACAAAATTTTTAAAGAGTAATATTAGCCCAGTGTTGGTGAGGATATATAAAAGCCTATTGATAGGAGTGTAAATTGGTACAGCTCTTTAGGGATGTCACTATGGAAAAACAACAAAATAAGAAATGTTAATAATACACATCTTGATATTTTTTCCACTGGAAATGTTTCCAGTGAAAATAATTGCACACACATATAAAGATATGTCCTAGAATATTCCCTACAGAATATAATTATAAAACATTTTAAGCAACTTTAATATTCATCAATTGAGGATTTGTTTGATATTTCATAGTACATCCAGATAATGGTATATAATACTACCCTAAAGGAAAGTGAAGTAACTCAGTAAGTACTGAGGAAACAATTTCCAAGCTGAATAAAGAAGAGAGTACACAACAACAATGTTAAGAGTATTAGTCTATATAAAAAGTATACATATTTGCAAATGTAAAACATATGCATTTTTTAATGTGTAGAAATACTCTTGCTATTTCTATTCAATATAGCTCTGGAAGTTTTAGCCAGAACAATTAGAAAAGAGAATGACAAAATCATATCTAAACAGAAAAGGAAGAAGTAAAATTTTATCTGTTTATGGATGACATGATATTATAGTCTATATGGAAAACCCTAAAGACTCCACAACTAAGCGTTTATATGATTCAATTTTCTCTTTTGTATCATTTTTAAAACTATTATTGGTTTCCTTAGAGTTTTCAGTATAGTAGTTCGTCCTCCCTCCTTCTCCATAGGGGATTCATTGAAAGGTTCCTAGTGAATGCCTGAAAAAATGCATAGTGCTGAACTCCATATGGCCATGCATCATTTAACTATGGGTACACGTTCTGAAAAATGCATCATTAGGCAATGGCAATTTCCTCATTGAGTTCATACATCATAGAGTACTTACAAAAATTTACATGGTATAGCCCATTACATGCCTATGTTCTATGGTATAGCCTATAGCTCTTAAACTACAAACCTATACAGCATGTTATTATATTGAATAGTGTAGGTATTTGTAACAAAATTGTAAGTATTTTTGTATTTAAACATAGAAAAAGTACAGTAAAAGAACAGTATAAAAAATTAAAAAGTGGTAAACTTGAATAAGGCATTTACCATGAATGAATTTTGCAAGATTGGAAGTTGCTCTGGGTTAGTCAGTGACTGAGTGCCCAGTGAATATGAAGGTCTAGTACATTACAGAAAACTATTATAGACTTTATAAACACTGTACAATTAAGCTATACTTAATTGATTTTTAAAAATTTGGTTTTTTCTATGGTAATTAACCTTAGATTACTGTGACATTTTACTTTATAAAAGTTTAATATTTTTAGCTTTTTTATTCTTTTTAATAACGCTTAGCTTAAAACACAAACACATTGTACAACTGTACAAAAATATCCTCTTGATAGTCAGGAATGACACTACAGCTGTTGACCTCTTTGGTTTGCAGCAGAGCCCAGCTGGACAGTGCCAAAGAACTTCAGAAGGCATGTCAAAGCCCCATAGAGAATCCAGGTCTGCTTTCATTCAGACCCAGCAGCTGCACACAGCCATGGCAGACACAATCCTGGGGCATGCGTGCTGCCTGAACATCGACTTGCCACTCATCATGGCCCAAACACTGGCATCATCTACACCATGGGTCCAGCATTCCAGTCAGTGGAGATGTTGAAGGGGATGATTAATCTTAAGTCTGGAATGAATGTGGCTCATCTGAACTTCTTGCATGGAACTCACAAGTACCATGCAGAAACCATCAAGAATGTGCACACAGCCACAGAAAGCTTTGCATCTGACCCCATTCTCTACTGGCCAGTTGCTGTGGCTCTGGACAGTAAAGGACCTGAAATAAGAACTGGGCTCATCAAGGGCAGCAGCACTGTGAAGGTGGAGTTGAAGATGGGAAACCCTCTCAAGATAATGCTAGACAATGCCTATATGGAGAAGTTTGATGAGAACTTCCTGTGGCTGGACTACAAGAACATCTGCAAGGTGGTGGAGGTGGGCAGCAAGATATATGTGGATGGTAGACTTATTTCAAGGTGCTGATTTCCTGGTGACAGAGTTGGAAAATGGTGGCTCCTTGGGCAGCAAAAAGGGTGGGACCTGGGACTGGGGCTACTATGGACCTGCCTGCTGTGTCAGAAAAGGACATCCAGGACCTGAAGTTCAGAGTAGATAAGGATGTAGATATGGTGTTTATGTCTTTCATCTGCAAGGCATCTGATGCCCATGAAGTCAGGAAGGTCCTGGGAGGGAAAGGAAAGAAAATCAAGGTAATGAGCAAAATCAAGAATCATGAGGGAGTTTGGAAGTTTGATGAGATCCTGGAGGCCAGTGATGGAATCATAGTTGCTTATCTAAGCATTGAGATTTCTGAAGAGAAGGTCTTCCTTCCTCAGATGATGATTAGGAGGTGCAACCAAGCTGGGAAGCCTGTCATCTGTGGCACACACATGCTGAAGAACATGATTGAGAAGCCCCACCCCACCCAGGCATGAATGTGGCCAATGTAGTCCTAGATGGAGATGACTCCCTCCTGCTGTCTGGAGAAAGAACCAAAGGGTACTACCCTCTGGAAGCTGTTTGCATGCAGCACCTGATTGCCTGTGAGGCAGAGGCTTCCATCTACCACTTATAATTATTTGAGGAATTATTCAGCCTGGTGCCTATTACCAGTGACCTCACAGAAACTGCTGCAGTAGGCATGTTGGAGGCCTCCTTCAAGTGTTGTAGTGGTACTATCATAGTCCTCACCAAGTCTGGCAGGTCTGCTCACGAGGTGGCCAGAAACTGCCCACATGCCCTCATCATGTCTGTGACGTGGAATCCCCAGACGGTTGGCCAAACGCACCTGTACTGTGGCATACTCCCTGTCTTATGCAAGGACACAGTCCAGGAATCCTAGGCTGAGCATGTGAACCTCCAAGTGAACTTGGGCATGAATGTTGGAAAGGCCTGAGGCTTGTTCAAGACAGGAGATGAGGTCATTGTGCTGACTGGGTGGTGCCCTGCCTCTTGCTTCACCAACACCATGTGTGTAGTGCCTGTGCTGTGTTGGACCTCAGAACACCTCCTTCATCCCCTGTCCCAACCCCTTCCTCTGACTAGTCCATTAGGATAGCAATGCTTACAGATCTCACTCTGGACTATAGTGTGGCACTAGTGGGCTGGAACACCAGGGAGAAGATTAATTCCACTGTTTAATTCCACTGTGAAACATGGTTATTTATTTGCAGACTCTGATAGGGTGGGATCACTCAGAGCCTTGCTTGCCCATCATGTGGTCCCACCCAAGCAAGGGACAAAGGAGGAATACAAGACTGGAGGCCACCAGAGCCTACAGCAAGAGGGCAATAGCTTCCTCTCCTTTGTGTCCTTTCTGTGGAAAATGGATGCCCAGAGAATTCCGAGCCCTGGCCTGGCCTAGGGTCAGGAAACTGCCCAGGGCCTTAGGGCTTTGAGGAGGGCTTCCAGATGAAACAGACTCTGGCCCTTACTTGCTTTCCCAGCCCCATGGTGTTCCCTACTCCCACCTTGTGCATTATGCTCTTCTGTTCTGCACTCTGCTCACCTTTTGCTCTAGACACTCAATGCTACCCACACTTTCATGTTCCCTGTTACTACAACTGCCTCTGGGCATGTTGCTATAGACCCTACTTATATATCAATAAACAACAACTGATGCACACAAATATATATATTTTTTCTTTATATATTTGTTCTATAAACTTTTTTCTATTTTCAATTTCAATTTCATTTTCTTTTTTAAACTTCTATATGACTGGCAGCACAGTAGGTTTGTTACACCACCAACACTACAAACACATGAGTAATGTGTTTTGCTATGACATAACTAAGTGACAGGAATATTTCTGGTCCATTACAATTTTATGAGATGACATATGTATATATATATAGTTTGTTGTTGACAAAAATGTCATTATGCAGTGAATTGCTGCATGCACAGTGCTATGATTTTTCTATATATATACATACCTATAACAAAGTAAAATTTATAATTTAGGCACAGTAGGATACTGACAACAATAACTAATACTAACATAGGACAATCATAACAATATACCATACTAAAAGTTACATAAATATGATCTCTCTCTCAAAATATCTTATACTATATCCACCCTTCTTCTTCTTCTTGTGATTATGTGAAATAATAAAATATCAATGTAATAAGAAGAAGTAAAGGGATTGACATAGACATGATGATGTAGTGTTAGGCTACTTATCACCTTCTGCTAATATGTCAGAAGAAGGATCATCAGCTTTAGATAATACTGGGTCATTGAGCTAAATGTTAGAAGCAGAATAACAGGAGAAGAAAGTGTCAATGACCAACAATCTGATAGTGTATAAAGCATGGATATACCAGACAAAAAGATGATTCACATTCCGCGTAGAATGGAGTGAAACAGCACAAGAGTTCATCATGCTACTTAGAATGATGTACAATTTAAGATATATGAATTGTTTATTTTTGGAATTTTTCACTCAATATTTTTAAGTCGTTGTTGACTACAGATAAAACCAAAGCCACAGAAAGTGAAACTATAGATAAGGAAGGACTACGCTACAAAAATCAGGAGAATTTTTATATATGAACAAAGAACTATGTAAAAAATAAATTAAGAAAATATTATCACTTACAATAGCAACAAAGGCAATAAAATAGAATTAAATTTAAACAAGGAGGTAAAAGATCTATACAAGGATAACTATAAGACATTGATTAAAGAAATTGTAGAAGATGCAAATAAATGGAAAGATATCCTATGTTCATGAATCAGAACAATTAATATTGTTAAAATGATCATTCTACCTCAAGTCATGTATGTATTCAATACAATCCTATCAAAATTCTTATGGAATTTGCCACAATCCTAAAATTTCCATAGAACTATAAAAGATCTCAACCAATGTTCAGAATGAAGAACAAACCTGGAAGTATCACTTCCTGTTATCAAACTATATTATACATCTATAGCAATCAAAACAGTATTGCACTGGCGTAAAAAACAGACACCTATACCAATGGAACAGAACTGAGGTTCCAGAATTAAACTCATGTATATATAGACAACTAGTCTTTGACAATGATACTAAGAATACACAACATGAATAATAAGCATTGAAGAATATTCTGTAACAAATGGTGCTAGGGCCAGGTGTGAAGGCTCACACCGATAATACAAGTGACTTGTTAGGTTAGGGTAGGAGGATTATCTGAGGCCAGCAATTTATTTGGCAATATAGTGAGACTATATCTTAAAAAAATGTGTTTAGAAAAAAAATAGCCAGCTGTGATGGCACATGCTTGTAGCTCCAGCTAGTCAGTAGGCTGAGGCAGCAAGATTTCTTGAGCCCTGAGAGTTAGAAGCTCTATTGATCTATGATTGCAATATTGCAGTCTAGCCTCAACAACAAAGTGATACCTCATCTCTAAATAAAGAAATAGTGCTAGGGAAACTGGATATCCACAATGAAATTGGACTCTCACTTTAACACCACACACAAAAAATGAAGTCAGATGGATTAAAGATGCAAGTTTAAGGCCCCAAATCATAGAACTTCTGGAACACAATAGGTGGAAACCTCCTTGACAATGCCTTTAGCAATGTTTACTTTGAATATGATCCCCCAAAGCAGAGGAAACAAAGGCAAAAGCAAACAAGTGGGACAATATATAACTAAAATACTTTTTTTACATCAGAGGAAATAGTCAAAAGAGTGAATTGACACCTTACAGAGTGGGAGAAATATTTTCAAGTCATATATCTGAGAAGGGGTTAATATTCAAAGTATACTACATATAAGAAACACATACAAATCAATAGCAAAAAGTGGAAACAAAATATTTTTTTTCTTTTTTTTTATTGAATGGTAACTATGCATATTAATGCACTTCTGGGGTACAGTGTAGGGGTTTTACATGCAATCTGAAATACTTCCATCAAAATGATCAACACAGCCTTCATGTCAATTTCTCAGTTATAGTTTTAAAACGTTCTGATTCTACTCTTAGAGAGTTTCACTTGTACCACCAACAGCTCTTAATGCTGTTAGACTCCCCTACCCCTTTCTCAAGAGGAAAGCATTCAATTGGTAAAACTGTCCGTGAACTAAAAACAATCATAACCTCATTGGTCTCTTGTTTGTATTCTGCTCACTGTCTCAATGCGCCCAACACTGTCATGAACCCAGAGTATGTCCTCTCAAGATATTTTTGGAATCAAATTGTAATTTTTTGTACCTGCCTCTTCACCTTTGAGAGGTGAAAGCATATTTTCAATTATTTTAGATCTCTTTTTCAAAAGTCATATAGAAAGTCCTTTGATCTGTTGCTGGGAACCTTTTGTAAAGCATATTCTTTAAAAAAAAAATAATAGCTTTGGAGGCATCCTGTGTCTCATTTAACCTCAAAAATCTCTGTCCCTATGCCTACTGCAATAAGCATAAAAGTATTATATACTATTATTACTACAATAAGCATAAAAGTATTATAAGCATAGAAGTTTTATATACTCTCCTGAAGATAGTTCCCCCTTCACTTTGTTCGTGCTTCTTTTCCCAGAGACCAACATAAAAGGGGGGAAAATGTAAACTTTTGATGCATTATGATGTAGTGAGATTGTTACATGGGAGTCCTCCTGCTACGAAAATTTAAAATGACCTTAGCTGAATTCTGTTGCACTTTGTTCTTTTAGTTCTCATCCTGCTAAGCTGTTAATTATACAGAGAACTGCTAAAGCACTTTTAATGGTTAAAAAAAGGAAGCTGCTTTTGTGGAAAGGATAAAAAATGTTTTTGTCTTATGAACACAGGTCACATTCTTTGTAAAGCTGTTCTTAATAGGCAAAAATGTACGTGTCTATAGCAGTTAAATTGCTCTTAAAAAGACCTATGATGGCCTTAAATGGAGCAGGAACTCAAATGTGCTTGATACAGTTCCAAAAACCCATGTCTTAAAAAGAGTTTCATTGTCGAGGTGCACCAAGGTGTACTTTCAGGCCTATAATACACAGTCTGGGCATCACTACCACATATTTCCCTCATCTCTTTCCAACCCCGGTGTGGTAAAACCAAAGAGACGCAGGATCAAGGAAAGTTTGAGGATTTGCAGGGGAAAAGCTGTGTAAGTACAGTGAATACAGATCTTTAAGATCTTCCCCAGACTTCTAAACAGTTGAGAAGGTAGCTTGTTTGCTAAGTAGTGCAAAGTGTCTCCAGGTCTATCGCTGGAGCTGCTGACATAATTAATGATTTCAGTCAGAGCCTGAAAGAAGGTACTTGTATTCCCTTTGGCATGGGCAGGCCAAGTTCATGTCCAAACTGTAATACCTTGGGTTGATTTTAGCTGACAAGACTGTTGGTCCTCTGGTTCTACACCCAAACATGAAAGCCAAATATTATATTAGGCCATGATACTTCCCAACCTTGAGAAGGTTGACATATCCTAAATATATAAATAGCCACTATTATCTAAAGATGGATTACACTGGTGTGGGGGGAAAAGTCATTACTCCTAGAACAAACTAAGAAAACTAAAAACCGTAGAATACCCCACCCTACCAGACACACAGCAAACTCCTTAAAAATCATTTATTTTCCACTCAATCCTTACATGCAAAAACTTTCTTGTCCTGTCTTATGCTATGAGGTTAATGGCAATCCTTGAAAATTAATTAAGTACTGAAAAGACTTCAATAACGTTTCTGCTAAAAATAAACTTGAGGCAGCGTAGTGCCCTGGATTCATGATTGCTTACATCTGGTTTCTATTTCTGTGCGTTTCATTTGGTTCTCAGAGAGTTCATTCACAGTCATCACAGGTCCAGTTTCCTGCTCTCCAATGGGACAACTTGTCTTGATGACCCCTGTATTTTTCATCTGAATGCTGTGCTTTTCTACATCAGGCTATGTGGAAAGGGAGAATGAAAAATACATCAGGCCTAATCCAACCAAACTGAAACCTGAACAATATCTTTCAGCACCTGGCTTATTCAGACTCTAACAGCAATAACAAAGAAGAAAGCACCCTATCTTAGATGCTGGTAAAATGAAGTGGGAAAGAAAAAAGGGAAAGCAGAAGGAAGGAAAAGGAAGGGAAGAAGTAAGGAAAAGTAGGGAGGGGAAGAATAGAAGGAAGGAGGTAAAGGAAGTGACTCCTTGCTGATGCAAGTCCCTAAGTCCACTCCATATATTTCCTGGGCCCTTAAGCCATGGCCCAGTGTTTCTTTCTTACCATTTCAACTTTCAGACCTTTCTCAAAGAAGGGATTGAGTTGTGCTGACTGCTAGTTGAAAACAATCTCTTGAACTCTTTCATACAATTGGGGAGAGAAGGGCTGGATCTCTGCTGATCTGGGCTTACCTAGACTACTATAACTCTAGCTTATCAGCCATCCTATTTAATACCTTTTTACACTATCTAGAATTTCTCAATTGTTTGCCTCTGGGTAAGCAACACCTGACCCCCATTTGAGATGACTGTTAAAGATCAAATCTGGATGGGATACTCCGAAATCTCGTGAGGCCTATTTTTTCACCTTATCATATGATTTTTCTACATTTCCTTCCTGATGAGAGCTCAGAAATCAAGCCTCCAAAATATCCCAGATGTCATCCACATTCAATAACAATAATTGTAAACATTATTGAGCTCATGGACCTAAAACTGGGATGATTTCAAAGTAGTATTATTTCATTGATAAAAAAAATTGCTACCTTGATTTTCCAAACTAGGATAAATAATGACTAGAACTGGGATTTGAGTTTGGTTTTGTCTGACACTACATTGCCTTTTTAGTATCAGGCACATCCGTTGCGTGGTAACATTTTTTTTTGCTGATGTGACTGGCAATTGGTATCTTCTCTCATCCATCCATGTGGGTTGCTGAGGGAGCTATGGACTCCGTCAAACTGATAGACAGGAGCCATCATTCCGTCAAGTCTTATTAAGATGCTGAATTCTCTGCTGAAAGGATGCTCTAACTCTACAAAGCAAAATAAAAAGAACAGCATCTGCCCTTCTCCTAATTCCATGGTCTTATTACCATGCTATGGAAATAGTCTCTGAATCAACCTTATCCGAGGGTCAACATTTATTGAGAATCTACTTTATGTTAAGTTCTGTTCTTGGAACTTTTAATTTTATTTATTTATTTTTTTGGGGACAGAGCCTTAAGCTGTCACCCTGGGTAGAGTGCTGTGGCATCACAGCTCACAGCAACCTCCACCTCCTGGGCTCAAGCAATTCTCCTGCCTCCACCTCCCAATGCCTGGCTATTTTTTTTTTTTGGTTGTAGCCATCATTGTTGTTTGGTGGGCCCAGGCTGGATTCAAACCTGCCACCTCAGGCACAGGCACTGAGCCTGGATTCAAACCTGCCACCTCAGCCTCAGGCACTGAGCCTTTTTTTTTTTTATATTAAATCATAGCTGTGTACATTAATGCAATCATGGGCTATAGTGTGGTGTTTTCATATACAATTTGAAATATTTTCATCTGACTGGTTAACATAGCCTTCATGTCATTTTCTTAGTTATTGTGTTAAGACGTTCATATTCTACTTTTAGAAAGAATCACTTGCTGTTCTTAGAACTTTAAAGGATGACACAAACATTGGGTCCTTAGTGCCCATAGGAGTGCTTTATTGGGTCAATATTTTTTCCTTTTCTTTCAAAATCACCCTTGGATCTGTGTATCTCAGCTGTTGTTAAGGGATATAGTATACCTTTTTAAAAGTCTCGTAAAAATACGCATATCTCTTCTGAGAAATTGCTATCAAATATACTTTTACTTAAGCTATCAATCACCTATGTTCATGCCCTGTGTTAAAGAACAAAAGAAAGCCATACACCATGATATATTTCATCCGTCATTGCTTGGGCCACATTGATTACCTTTTTGTTGTAAGTTACTTCAAAAATCTCTTTTGGAGGCTCAGCGCCTGTGGCTCAATTGGCTAAGGCGCCAGCCACGTACACCCAAGGTGGCAGGTTCGAATCCCCAGCCTGGGCCCACCAAACAACAATGATGGCTGCAACCAAAAAATGGCCGGGCGTTGTGGCGGGCGCCTGT
>CAUYQV010099153.1:0-16981 GCA_963574575.1 Galagoides demidoff | reverse complement strand
GGAAAATGTCCTCCTTAGCAAAGTATCTCAAGAATGGAAGAAAAAGTATCCAATGTACTCAACACTATTATGAAACTAATTGTTAGCTATCTTAAGAAAGCTACAATCCAAATGGAGCCCTAGACTACGGGGAAAGGGGAGAGGGGGAGGATGGGTGAAGAGAATGATATTGTGGGGATCACACCTATAATTTATCCTATGAGGGTACATGTGAATTTGTCTAAAGGTTGAATATAAATGTCTTAACACAACAATTATGAGAAAGACATGATGGCTATGTTAGCCAGTTGGATGAGAGATTTCCAAACTGCATATGGAAGCAATACACCGTATCCTATGATAGAATTAATGTACACAATTATGATCTAATAAAAGAAAAAAAAAGAAACAAAAAAATAAACATGACAATATACAGAAAAGAGATTTGGGATAAATGACATCAATCAGATGAAGTAAACCAATAAATTTGATTTACAAATTAAAAAAAAAATCAATCCCTTTCAAGGAGAAGAAGAGTACAGGGATGGAGTTGGACCAGTTAGGATGCATCACTGCTGAGTCGGTTGTAGGAGGCAGGAACAGCTGAATATAACCAGGGCAAGCAAACCTGGAGAAGGTGGGGAGGGTTGGTCACGTAGATGATGAAAGACAGTAGCCAGCCCTGCAGAATATTATACCTAAAAGGGGCTCATGGAATGTTTTCACTGAAAGGAGGTAGAAACAGTTCTACTGAAAGATGAACAAAGTTTAATTGACTTCTTAGAAGTCAGCCAAGTGTGCTTCCTAAAATCTTGAGGACTCTGTGTTTAGATAGGTGAATTCCAAATTTTATAGAATTTGATCACCCTGTCTGTCCTTCTAAGATGATGAAATTGATTGTGTGGGTAGAGTTACAGGAAACGACATTGAATTCTTGGGATTTGGTCGTTGCCAAAGGCACAAGAAGGTGAATTAGTAATCTTTTAAGTTTTTGCTGGAGACCTATCTCTAACAGGGCAACAGTAGCAATACTCTGTGAGACCGACAATAGTACTCAAATGTGATTTAATGCCAAATGCCCCCTCAAGAAACAAGAAAAAAATAGAATTGAGGGACCTAGAGGTATTCAGAAGTTTAGACCTCATGTTGACTTGTTTTTGTTGGATGGACTCATGGCTGGATTATATTCCTCTTCGTGGAACAAAACATGATACCACATTTCTTTACAATTAAATTAAGGCTAAAGACCAACATTATCATTCATAGGATGCATTTAAAGTATTTGTGCTCTACTGGAATAGAATGTAAAACTCCTGTACTTTGTTTCTTTATGAAATGCCAAGTTTTCCGGGCAAATCCTATTAAGGAATTTTATTTAGTTCCTGCTTGATATTTAGCTTTTTTCTTTGCTAGCTGCCACTGCAGGATTGTTCAGGCTGTGGTTGAACTTAATTTAGAAATTAGAGCTACTGAATTGAGGATATTTGTCCATGTATTAATTCTCTTACGTATTTATCCGCCAAAATCGTATCTTTGATAATTGCTCACTTACCATTTTCCTCCAACAGTCTGTATGCTTCTGGTGAAACTTGTTCCCAGTTGTACCATTAGCGTCTGACACATTTACGTATTTACTGAGTGATAAGTACTCAGTAAATATTTATCCAGTGTTTGAACTCTCAGTGAGCTTTTAATCTAGGAGAAGATAAGACATACACACAAAAAGAATAATTGTCTGGTAGGAGGCTGCCACAGGAGATGAACATGGATGTACTGGAATTGCAAAGACATCCTCACTATGTCTTGGAAACCACTCCCTTCTCTCCTATTCCCTGTGCCCCTGAAGAAATTGTCTTCCATGCAACATAGGGACCAGGCCACACAGCAGGAGGCCAGTGGTGGGCAATTGAGGGAAGCAGCTTTACTTGTATTTTCGGCTGTTCCCTGTCACTGGCATCACTGCCTGAGCATCTCTGCCTACACCGCCTTCCGTTATGGAAACCAGTCCCTGGTAGCAAAAACGTTGGGGACTGCTGGTTAGACAGTATACTGTAGTTCTCTATAAGCCATAAATAACCAAATAAATCACTTATTAATAAAAGAGTATAAAGGTTGATAATATTTATTATCAGTGTTTATTACTTAAACTAGAATATAGGCTGTCTACACAAGTCTTTTGCAGACAGCAGACAGTTGGATCTTGCTTTCTAGCCACTCTAACAAACATTCTGATTTGAGTATTTAGCTCATTTACATTTAACATCGTTATTGATTTGGTTATGTGTGTGTCAGTCAACCTGCTGTTTGTCTCTGACCCCTTTGTTCCATATGCTGTTTCTTTTTGTTCTTCTTTTCCCCTTCCCCCTTTTTTGGGATGGGAAGGGGAGTGGTAGTGATTAAATGAATAATTTGATCAGTTTCATTTCTTTTACTGGCGTTTTAGTTACACCTTTTCTGAAATTATTTTTTATTGGTTGTTCAGGGTCCTTAGAATTAGTGTCATACCATTTCATTTACTGAAAGTGACAGATACAGCAGAATTATGGCAGCATAACATCACTTACTACACCCCCATCCTTTGTTGTGTATTTCACTTGTGCATAGATTGTAAAATCTACATTGGATATTATTCTTGTTTTAAATAGTTACTTGTCTTTTAAAGAAATTAAGCAATGAGAAAAAAGCAAATATTTGCTTCCTACCCATGTATTCACTACTTTTGGTGGTGAATCTTGTATCATTTCATTTTAGTCTTAAGAAATTCCTGAGTATTTATTGTATTGTTGTTCTCTTGATAATGGCCTTATTTAACCCTCATTTTTGAAAAAATATTTTTACTGGGTGTAGAGAATTACAGGACAAGCTTTTCATTTCTTGCATCACTTTAAAGGCAGCATCCCATCGTCGCCTGGGCTCCAATGTTTTGATGAAAAGTTAGCGAACATTCGTACCATGGATCACCTCTGAGTAATGTGGTGCTTTTCTCTGGCTGTTTTCAGGAGTTTCTTTTTATCTTTGCTTTTTAGCAGTTTAACCGATGTGCCTGGGTATGGTTTTCTTTGTATTTATCCTGCTTGGAGTTTGCTTAGCTTCTTAGATATGTAGATTGCTATTTTTCACCAAATTGGGGAGACGTGACCATTTTTCAATGTTTTTTTTTTTTTTCCTGCTTTATACGCTATGATTTTTGGGATATCACTTATACCTATGTTAGAGTTCTTGGTATTTTCCCACAGATCACTTAGGCTCCATCTGTTTTTCTCAATCTTTTTGCTCTCTGTTCTTCAGCTGGGGTCATCATCTGTATTCAAGTTCACCCACTGTTTCTTTTACTAATTCTAATCAGCTGTTAAGTCTTCCCATGAATTCTTTTTTAAATTCTAGAATTCCCAATTGGCTCTTTTTCTTATGCTTTTCATTTTTTCCAATGACATCTTATATAATGATTCATTCATGAAGACACTATTTTCCTTTAAGCTTATGAACATGTTTTAAATATCCGTTTAAACATTTTTGCTATTTCCAACATCTGGGCCATCTTAGAGTCTGTGCATATCGTCTGCTTTTCCTTTCTTTCATGATTATGGTTCACAATTTTCTTGCTTCTTTGCATGTTTAGTATTTTTTAAAATCATCTCATGGAAATTGTTGATACTACATTGTAAAGAGTCTGGATTGTATGGTCTTTCTTTAGAGAGCATTACACTATGCCTTGGCAGACAAAGAATATACTAGAGGTTCTCTTTGATCCCATTAGATGTTGGTTTCTGGCTTTGTTAGGGCAATTTGGAGCAGTCCTTATTCTAGTAGAGATGTTGGCAACTGTTTTCAAAAGCCTTAATTGTAAACATTCTATGCATGAGGACCATATTGTCCTTGTTGCAACTATTCAACTCTATCATTGTAGCATGAAAGCAGCCATAAAAATATGTAAATAAACAGTCTTGTTTGTGTCCCAATAAGATTTTATTTATAAAAACAGATGACCAGTCAATGGGCCATGGTTGGTAACCTCTTTACTGGTCATGAATCTTATTTCTAAGGACTGACCTTCCTGGTGCTCAGCTGAAGAGCTGAGATGTTATCAGTATCTCTCTATTCTGGATGGGACAAAGATCCAGTGTCTCCTAGTACTATGTGACCTCTAGCACTTAACCCTGAAGCCATCTCTCTCTACAAGGCCTTATGGAGTCCTACCAGACATATTTACAGCTCAGCTGTTGGCTAAGGTCTTATAGAAAATCCCATATAGACCTCTTACACTGCTCCATATTGCCCCCAACTTATGCATGTCCACCCTTTCTAGAATCTTGCCCTGAAATTTCCATGTTCATTAGTATTCCTAAACTCCAAACTCTGCCTCTTCAGCTGAACAGGACTGCCATTCTCTTGGGGTCCTGCTTCCTTCCCCATGCTGCTGAAGCTGGAAAATTATCCCCGGCAGAGAGCCCAGGTGAACGTAGGGCTTACTTCATACCTTTTCCTTATCTCGAGAATCTCACTCCAGGAATGCCTATTTCTCAATGCCTAGAAACAGCCACATTATCTGTTTTATCTGTTTTTTATCATTATCAGCTAGGGGAGCTATTCCAATGCCAGCTAACTATCAGGATTTGTAGTAGACACTTCCTCTCACTGTTTAAAAGTTAAAAGCAGATGGCTAAGACTAAACACATTCAAATGTTATTTTAGATGGATAAAATGAGAAGGGCCCAGAGCCAGCAGAGCTTGGGTGTGGCCCCCTTTATCACATTCTGCAGTGATTACTGGAGCCCTCCTACACATGCTCAGCCTAAAACAGATGCTTTCATGGGACTTGTAAGCTTTTCAGCATTTGAAAAATGCCTCCTAGTCAGAAACCAGAACAAGAAATTCCAGAGGATGTAATTGATGAAAACTATTGAATGGCATTTCTCTACCTGTTAGTTCAACAAGAACACAAATTTCAAAGCATTTTCTAAGTGCTAGGTCCTACACATAAAGCTAAAAATAACAAGGTGAAGAAGGCTGGGCACAGTGGCTCACGCCTGTAATCCTAGCGCTCTGGGAGGCCGAGGCAGGTGGATAGCTTGAGCTCACGAGTTTCAGATCTTGTCTCTACTAAAAATAGAAAAACTGAGGCAAGAAGATTGCTTGAGGCCAAAGAGTTGAAGGTTGCTATGAGGTATGATGCCACAGTACCCTACCCAGGGCGACAGCTTGAGACTCTGTCCCCTTCTCCCCCCCAAAAAGAAGGTGAAGAAGGCACAGCCCTCCAAAGACGTCCTAGTTTAGGAGGAGAAAACAAACATGTAAAAGAATATTATAATGATGTAAAAAAAATGTGTGAAATTGGGTGCGGAACAACTAAATGTTTCCAGATAAGCAGGAAAATGCTTGAGCTTAAGCCTTTCCTAGTTGGTGGCAATTTATCACACTGTGGGTCTATGCACGTGTTATGGACATCTCATGCTGAGCGGAGCCCCTGAGCAGAGTCACCCACCTCATGGAAGGAAAGTTTGTGCTGTGTGCTTGGAGTTGATCAGCCAAGTTGGTGGAAGGAGATCCAACTGGCAAATAGGATGCAGGTCACGAGAGACTTCACAGGACACATGAGTAAATCCGCATTTTCCTTTTATGAAGGATCATTTAAAAAGTTTCTGATATTACAAAAATCTCAGTGGCATATTTCAAAGGTTCAGTTGTGTGGGTGGGAGGACATTGATTTTAAGAAGGTGATAATTGCAGTGCTCAAGTAGGGCTCCCTCAAGGAGGGCAGTGACCCAGAGGCAGTGAGGATGGTCAGATTTGAGAAAAATTTCAGAAGATAATTTTTTATTATTTACTTATTTATTTATTTACTTGGCGGTAGTGTTGTGGAGGGTTTAAGTAGCAGGGAAGTACTCAGTGTTTTAACTTGGGTAATTGGGTGAATGGCAGCAACGTTTGTAAAGGAAAAGAAAAGGTGGGAGGAACAGGCCTATGAGGCATGAGGATGCCTGGATTTATTCAGTCACCCTCCCATGTGTTCAACAGAAACCTAGCAAATGCTTGCTCTGTACCAAGTGCTACTCCAGACGTGTCATGACTAAGGCAGGTGCTGCTGGTTAAGGGGATTAGAGCATTTAGGATACGAATATGACTTTTTGGTATTGAACATGGCAAAACAGGATCCAGGAAGCAATAAAGAAGGAAAGTAAGGGTAGGAGGAGCCCTGAAAGACAGGAACATCTTCTTGAAGGATCTTACATTGGAGCTGAGACATGTGGTTACCAGAACAGGGATATGCAATATCACGGATGCATCTGGAAAGGGAGCAGCAGGTGCAAAGCCCCTGTGGTTAGAACAAACCAGACTTGTTGAAGTGAGGAAAGGCCCCTTGTGCTTAGGGCAGAGTGAGTGTGTGGCAGGAGGAGAGAAGATGAGGGTGGGCCTGGGAGGATTGTCCAGGGAGGTTTGGGGGTTATTTGAACTGCAGACTTCTCTTAATTATACATCATGAGACTTTCATTCCCCTGGTGAAGCTGCCTTCCTGTTGGCTCTACAGATACTGACTTTGAGGGGCTTGTCAGATACCCAAGTGGTGATGTTTATCAGATAGTCAAATGTTCTGGAATTCTGCAGAGCTACAAGGACAAAAAAAAAAAAAGAAAAAGAAAGGAAAAAAATATATATGAATTTGAGAGTTATTCTTCAACAGTATACAGGTGACAGTTGAAACTGAAGGCAGGGACACATTTTTCTACAATGAGTGTTTAGAAGCAAAGAGTCTCAAAATAGCTGCCTTGTATATACAGTGTGACGATGGACAACTTTTAGTGTTGAAAGGCAATAAACAATGGCATAAAATCTTTAATTGCCATTGAATATAAGCTGGAAGGCACCTCTCTTTTACACCTGATTTGCTCTATGCATTTAAAAAAAGTACATATCCTGAGAGCAGATTGGAAATGAAATCTCAGAGAACACATTTCAGACCAGCCTGACCATGTATGAAAATCAGATGTAAAAAATAAGCAGAGAGATAGAGAGAGAAGGGGAGGGGGAAGGAAAAGCAGAGAGAGGGAAGGAGGGAGTGGGGTGGGGGGTCTCAGCGTGTGACACACCTTCTGGGGCAAGGCACAAATGTAAGAGGGACTTTACCTAACAAATGCAATCGGTATAACCGGGTTTCTGGTACCCTCAGTGAATCCCCAACAATAAAAAAAAGCAGTTTCTATATTCTGAATTCTCTTTTACTATTTTAATAACGTAAGTAACATTTTTACCCTCTTATCTTACCCTGTCAAATCTAGCATCACATGGGTAAGCAAAGATACCGGTTTATATGCGCTAATTGCCGCAGGCAGTGTTCTTACACACTGGAAAAGTCTCAGAAGAGTATTTTCCTTAACTCTTGTAGGCTGTTGCTGAGAGTTTAGCTTGATGCCATGTCTCTCTTGTCTTAAGACTTCAGCCAAGTAGTTTAACTTTTGTCAAGTCTTTGTCTACTCATCTTCACTGTCTCATCTCTCTGGAGTAATAGTGATTTGTCTGTATCACCACCTGGCTCTTTTTCCTTATCAGAATTTTCCTACATTGGATAATTAAAATTTCAAGCTTATCAAAAGGATTGTAGATTATTTAGGAGGAAAAAAAGAGTTCTGTTTGGCATTATCATCTTTTTATGTCTTTCTGCTGTTGTGCTGGGGATTTCCTCTAAACCAAACAACAAAGCCCCCCTGCGGCCCTGCTGACTTGGACAGACCTGGAAAGCAATCTGCTTTATTCATCAGTCCTCTGATGCATTTCTTTCTGCAACTCACTCCCTCTAAGAAACATGTTTATCATCCAATAAATTGATGTAAAACAACACATTGAATCAAGATGTCCTATTTTAAGACTTGCCTAGAAGTTTTTGATGGTGGTATTTTGGGTTTCCATGTACTCACTTGAATAATGAAATGTCGAGTAAAAGCAAACAGAAAAAGTAGAATGTCAACAAGTAAGCACCTTTAATAAAGGAGGATGTAATTTTATTTTATTTTATTTTATTTTTTGAGACAGAGTCTCAAGCTGTCCCCCTGGGTAGAGTGCAGTGGCATCACAGCTCACAGCAACCTCCAACTCCTGGGGTCAAGTGATTCTCCTGCCTCCGCCTCCCAAGTAGCTGGGACTACAGGCACCCGCCACAATACCCGGTTATTCTTTAGTTGCAGCTGTCATTGTTGTTTGGTAGGCCCAGGCTGGATTCGAACCGGCCAGCTCAGGTGCATGTGGCTGGCGCCCTAGCTGCTTGAGCCACAGGCGCTGAGCCAGAGGATGTAATTTTAAAAACAAGTATTTCAAATAGTATTACAAATGAGACAGATGGATTTCCCCCATCTTAAAATAAAAGGTGGAAGAAATATTATAAGGACATAGCCACTGGGGGTGACAGATGCCAGCCAGTTGCAGGTGGACCATCTCTAGGGTCCCTTATGGACATCCACAGCTTCTCCCTGCTGGGAGCACATATTATATAGCAGGTTGAGTAAGTGACCTGGGGGAAGTTCTGCGCTTTTTACCAGGAACTCTGTCATTATTGATCCTGGCATTTAGGCAAATTCCAGTGGCATCTCACTAAGGTCCCCAAGTCTGAGAACAGGATTCCTGTAGGAACTCTAACTGCCTCTGGCTATGACACACCTTTTGGCAGATGCTCTTAGCAGTTGTCAGTTTCAGTTTCAGTGTGAAAATAGATGATTTATCATCCGCTGAAAATTCGTGGTGGGGGTGGGGTGCTGAAGGGGACCCTGGTGGACTTTGCCCTTTTTAGGACTTGGGCTGGGCTCGTAGGTAAGAAAGCTCGCCTTCGGCTTGCTTAAGAAAAGTTTCCTTTCAAAATAATGGCCCTTTCTTTGGATAAAAGACCACAGAAATAGTATTAAAGTATTATGAGATAAAAATGTATGAAGGATAGTTTTACTTCGTACACTGTAGGTGCTCCGTGCTTGCTGTTTGTAATAAGGGGATTTGAAGACAGGTGGGAATAACCTTGGCAAGACAAAAATTGCTTTTTCCTCTGAAGTTTGCACCTTCTCTGAGAGAGTTCACAGTAGCTGAATCTCTGTCCATATAAAAATGCCCTCTCTTAGCTATGACTTACAAGGTGTTGAGCATACTGAGGATTCCGTCTGTAGACACAACTGGAAGTGAATTCAGCAAAGAAATATCATTGAACTTTTGACTATAACGGAAAATCGTGGCAGCCTGTGGAAAGGCCACACTGGATTGTTGGAGGCTGCTTAGCTGGGATTTTTAAATGGGTTCCATAAATTACAGAAATCCATTTCAGGAATTTAACCCTAGAGGAATAACCTTAACAAAGAAGAATCAAGCTCTTTTCATCTTTGAGACATACTATTGGCAGGAGGAGGTTGGGGGTCGGCGGGAAATGTCAAATGACTAATGGCTAGTTTGTGGACCTGATTCAAATGACCTTAATATCATTTACGTATAAAACTTTAGTCCGTTGATTATTATTTTATATCTCATAGCTTCTCAGAGGCATCATGGATAAAGCAAGAAATATAGGATTATGAAATAGAAAGTCCTCACGCCGCTTCCCGGGATGATTTTGGACATTCTCATGAGACTGACAGAGGATGAGTCCATAAAACAGGAACCAGGCTTAGCTACGCCATTTTAAGTGTCTCAAAATTAGTGTAGTATGAATCTGCTTTCTCCCAGGGAGGGGGAAGAAAAACAGCTAAGAGGCTGATAGGGCTTTAGAAATACACAAGCACCCACCTATCTCCCTGCTCTGTGTCTGCTCAGGGTCCTCCTTCTGCTGGGCTTTTGGACTGGGCTCGTGGGTTGAGCATCTCACAACCAGAGGCATCCAGGTGTTGTCTGATGAGGTTTCCAAGTGGGTCCAGACTGCTGGCAGAAGTCATCATTTTCTTGGTGCACTTGGCAAAGGAGCTGGAAGTGGGTGGTGATGCTTACCTACAAGAATCGAAATGTGGACGGAGGGCAGACAGCAGAGGGGTCTTCATATAATCCTCCAACACCTACATTTAGACAATCAGGACAATAGGACTATTTATCTCATATTTATGGAGGGCCTAAGAAATAAGGTTGAAGAAGACTCCACTGGGGTCCAAACATTCCATTTTTTGACTCTGCCACTTTGAAAGTCTTTGTCCCTCACTTCTTTAGTAGGCTCTGTCTTTGGTTCTTAAAGTGAGTCTTATTGGGGTGTTAGTTCCAGGGAGGATGCTGACAACCCAACATGGCTTGAATGGGAGGTTCACCGAGAGCTGGATGGGTCCTTGGAGAAAGCTGGCCTTTGCAATATTATCCTTATCAGAGAAGGGGCTTAAAGTCTGGACTTAACCACATACCTGACGACCTTCAAAGAACTGCTAACTACCCTGGGACATAGGTGACTCCACTTTATCACTGTACTCAGGACAAGGTGGAATGGCACCTATTGAGAAGCTGGCTGTTTGGGGTGTGATGCTTGGGAAGGACCCTGTAGCCCCAGTGCCAGGCCTTCCCTGCTGTGTGTTCCCTTCTCCTGGTGTCAGACCTCATTCAAGGATCTACTGGGGCCAAGAAGATACTTGAGTAGGAAACTTTCAAGGAAACGCTTAGCACAAGATGGCTTTATTGAGGGCAGATTATTCCTGGCAGACACATCCAACTGCCTTTTGGAGGGGGCAGGAGAGGACACTAAATTTATCCCCATCGTTCCTGCTACCGCACGCGTTTATTTATGACAGTCTGAGTCCTAGGAGTCTTGGCTAAGAAGACACCCCATGGGTGGAGTGATACTCACCTAACCACACCTCTGGTATGCTGAGACACCCCAAGGAGAATGTGTGTGGAGAAGGCAGGCCACACCCTGAGTCTGCTTCCCTCCCTGCTGTGAGAAACGAGGCAGCCTCTGGAAATCAGTCTCGCTTTCCCAGAGGCCGGCCACGGCCATCTTGGCACACGCTGAGGAGGGAGGGGAATGCCAAGTGGGAAGGCTGCTCCGGAGAGGTGGAGCCTTTATTCTTCTCAGAAATTTATCTGAAAATAGCTGAAGCAGTTCTGATTTCAGTAGTTCACATCAGGCCTCGAACACATTGGCAGATGGGACTTGGGCAATAAAGTTCTGGTTGTTCTGATGAGAATCCCATTAATTACTGTGTAAATGAGATACGTTTCCAAAGGCTTCTCTCTTTCAATTCTCTTTTCAGACATGCATTGTGATAATTTGACAGACAAGTTCTTATTTTGCTTTCTGTTTCCTGGATGATCCAGTTTGGCTAAGAGGTAACATTTGTGAGGCACTTACCATGTGCTGGACGGGTCAGTAAACGTTTTACGAGCAATGTGCTTGTTAGCTCTTTTATAAGGCAAGTGTTGCAATTTTCTCCCTCTGACAAATGAGGAAATCAATACTCAGGGATGTTCAGAAAGTCACTCATGACCATTAAGTTAATAAGAGATTATATTTATAAGAATAAACAAGATTACACTGTGGTCAAAGCCCACATATAATCTTTCAAATTCGAAGGCCTAAAGCAACAAAAGTTTATTCCATCTCATTACTCCAGAACCCAGAAGGAGTGTGGCTTCATCGTCTTGAACTTCACACTCCAAGAACACGGCCCCCTGGTTGCCACGGCAGGGAAGAGAGCGCTGGAGAGACTGTCGTGGGGTGGGTAGTTATATTCTAGAAATGACACACATCACTCCTGCCTGCAGCTTATTGGCTCAAACTAGTCACATGACCCCCAATGACAGGCTGAAGAGCTGATTCACCTCCCCATCCTTAATGAAGAGGTAAACAAAAATGGCCGCCTAACGGAAGGTAATAGATCAGAGATAGACTTTGAACTCATACCCACGATGTGATACTGCCCTTCAGAAGAACACTTTCATGCTGGATCACAAGTACAAAGTTGCTGGGTGGGGCTTCACAATTCATTTTCTCTCATCCCATCTTCCTGTGACCACACCTGACACTGGATACCATGGAGGCATACTAGAGCCTCCTCTCCAGGGTCCTCCCGGCCTCCACCAAGGTCCTGTACTAATTGAGACCAATCCTCAGTGCCCTGTGGCCCATGTTTGACCTTTGGGGTTCATGTAATCAGCACCCACACAGCTAGGAATCACTGAGTCACAGGCTGAGTCGCTGCTTGCATCTTTGTGCCTGGAAATGACATTTGTGGGGCAGAGTGTATCTGCCTCCTACACTCTGGCAGGTTCCCATAGCTCCGTGCATTCCTGCTGCAGAGCCTTATGGCGTGAACATCTGACATCTCAGAGAACCATTTCATACATATCTCCATCCACAGATCGCCAAGTATGATAGTCTTTGACCTGGAAGTCTCAGCTGTGAACATCTTAGCAGGAATCATCAACATGTTTCTGGAAAGGGGGTCTGGGGAATGTGTTCATTAATCTGTCCCTTTTATAATTTGTTTACTTATTCAACTTACCCTCCAGGTCAGATGCAGTTTCAATCCTGAGTGAACAGTGAGAGAGACTAAGGGAAATCCAGCTGTAGACACTATTTGCAAATACCGCTTTTGTGTAAAACTCTCTTTCTTCTAGGAGAAGGAGAGCACAAAAAAAGTCCAACAATACCCATGGATGAAAAAAAATCTAACACAGCACAAATGGAGCTTTCTCCTGAACATGAAAATGAAAGTATACCTCTAGAAATCATTTCCTATGGGAAGTAGCAGAATTTAAAACACAAACAATAAGAAAAAAAACCCCTTTGTTCCTCAGTCTTCTCATTTTGACCTGTTCTTATTCTTACCTCTTGATTTTTTTTTTTGATATTGTTTCATAGAATCTAAGTCATTCTTGCCTCCTCTGAGTAGAACCAAAATGGATCAACAGAGAATAAAAAGATTATTGAAGAGAAATAAAGAAACCACATAGAAACAGAAGTCACCATGTTAGAAGTCATGTCTGTCCTGGAGACAGTAACCAGTAGAAATGACACTGTAGAAAGTGAAATTAGTGACTCGGAGCTAACCGAGGACATTCCCAGGATGCAGAGAGAAAGGTTAAAGATCGTGAGAAAAGATGGAAGGGAAAATGACCAGTAGGGAGAAGGGAGAAGAAGGACCCAAGGTGAGAACTAGGGACATTTCTACAGAAGGAAATGAAAAGTTCTTTCATTAATGATTATTCTTGTTAAAATCACATGTGAGAACACACGAAAATTATGGTCTTGGAGATGCTATCACTAGCTAATATATTTCAAACACTTCAATCAAAATATGAAATTCAGAACTTTTGTGAGACCAATTATGATAAAAACTTTATAAAAATGATACAGAAAAGGATTTACTGGATATTCGTGGATCAGAAGATCAGATGGTATAAAGATACGTATTATTTCTCTATTATGTTATTATTTAAATAAAGTTGGCTGGGCACGGTGGCTCATGCCTGTAATCCTAGCACTCCGGGAGGTTAAGGTGGTAGATTGCTTGAGGTCAGGAGTTTGAGACCAGCCTTGGAAGGCTGAGGTGGGAGGATCACTTGAGCCTAAGAATTTGAGGTTCTATGAGCATTGAAAACATGGCACTCTATGGAGGGTGACAAAGTGAGACTCTGTCTCAAAAAAAAAAAAAAAAAAGTTCATGAAAATCCTGATAGTGTGGGCCAAAGAGGCCTTTGAAAAAAAGTGATTGAAACATTCATCTGGAAGCAGAAATGGCAAAAGTAGCCAAGAGAATTCTAAAGCACTATTATGATAGATTATAATCAAAACAGCATGGTGGTGGGTAGAAAAACTGATAGGCAGAGAAATGCACAGAGAAGATGTCCCCGTGTTATTTAATGATTCTTTCTGCTCTAATTTCAAATGCCAAATTTAATCATGAACTCACTCTTCTTCATATACTGAAGTCTATTTTGGGGAGAAGTGGTTAACGATTTGAAATAAAGTTGGCTTCTTTTCTGAAGGCGCACACCACAATATAACGACTAGAAGGATGAGATAGTCCAACGCGCTAAGAAAAACCAGAGTAAAACAGGGATGGCTAGATCTCCGGTCTGGAGTTTGGATTTGTTTTCCTCTGTGTAATGAGATGGGGGAAAATTACATTCACCACAATTTCACTTCTACTTATGAATGGAACTTGTTTGTTGCAGAATGTTTCTGAAGTAGAAAGGGGAGCCGTGAAGGGGACTGAGTGATAAACTTTTCCATCCTGTGAAGGGGACTGAGTGATAAACTTTTCCATCCTGGAGCGAGGGAAGCGAATTTGTTTGATACCCTGGTAAGGGAGGGAGGGAGAAGACAGAAAGAGACGCAGAGAATGAAGTAAAGGCATCCTAAGGTGTGTGGAGGTCGGAGGCGGTGACAAGAAGGAGCAAGATACTAAAATGTCACCAACGACAGAGTTGGCATTTGGACCGAATTTCCCCAGTCTGTACAGAGCAGGAGGTGCCTGTGAAGTATTGTGTTACACAAATATAAAAGCACTGGAGAAAATCTCAGAAGGGAGCCACTGGTGGACTTTCTAATATAGAAACATGTATATATGTTTCTAATATGTAAACATCATTTACATTAGGGTCTGCAAACCATGACCCGTGGCCCCAATCTAGCTATGCACATTAGTTTACATATCACCTATCCTTGTCTCCCAGCTAGGATGGTGGTACTGAATAGTTGCCATAGAGAACATGAGGTTCACAAAGTCTAAAATATTTATTATTGGCGGTGGGGGCCCATTGCTCAGTGGTTAGGGCGCCTGTGTACCAGGGCTGGTGAGTTCCAACCCGGCCCGGGCCTGCTAAACAACAACAACAAAAATAGCCAGGTGTGGTGGCGAGGGCCTGTAGTCCTAGCTACTGGGGAGGCTGAGGCAAGAAAATCTTTTGAGCTCTAGAGTTTGAGGTTGCTGTGAGCAGTGACGCCATGGCCCTCTACTGAGGGCAACAAAGTGTGAGACTCTGTCTCTAAAAACATAAAATAAGATAAAATATTTACTATTTATTTGGCTCTTTATAGAAAATTTTGCTAACCCAGGTTCTCATATATATGAGATAATTAAAAAGCAAACAGCAAAATTAAAAGTACAAAAGTACGCCAAACCAAAGAATAATATTGTGAGTATATAAAGGGGTTTTCCAAATTTACTGAGAAACTGATGGTTGGTAATAGGCAGAGGATATGAAAAGACATTTTATGGAAGAAAAGTGCAAAGATAGCAACTTAGGTTCAAATAGAAGTTCAGCTTCACTATTTAGCAATCAAAGAGCAGCAAAACCAGCCGTAACGACCGGATCTGGAGGATGTCTTAGCACAGCCTTAGACACCATTGGCTGGGGGTGATGCTGTCAAGTAAATTGGCACTATATATTAGAACCTTAAAAAGAAAAGAAAGGTTATACCCTGTGATTTAGAAATTCCAGTTCTAAGACGCTCTCTTCCACAACTATTCGGAGATGCAGAGTATGCAAAGGTGAGAACATTCCCGGAAATGATGGTATTCAGAGATCTCCCTCTTACTGGCTCAGGTGACTGTGTAAGATGCCACGCTCAGGAAGCCTCTTTGGGTGGAATAGGAATTACAAATAGGGCCTAATCATAGGGCTGAAGTGAGGATTCAATGGGACGACCCATGCAGATTTTTAGGGACAAGGCCTGTCACATCAGTAACATGTATCAAGTACTACCAACTGTTTTTTAAAAGTGAAATAATAGAAATAAAAGACAGATGTGGAGACTTTACATCTTTTGTTTTCACCTGGGTGGAGGTAAAGTATCCTTGGTAAAGTATCTCAATTCCAATCTGAAACTAGTAGATGAACAACTGTAGACCCATCGGAGAGAAAACACAATTAGGTCAAGAAGGGGGGACGGAAGCAGAAGGGAAGGGGCTCGGTAAGCCCCCACCTAATGGATACAATGTCAGGGCCCATGGCACATGTCCTGGGTGAAGGACTCTAAAATAGAGCTGGGACATTTCCTAGCAAATGCAAACAATGTCCCCGAATCGTAGTAATCTGAAGTTAAAAAATAGAAAAGGGAAATGGTGAAATGAATTCTGATATATCATTATGAAAAAATATTATCAGTTGTAAAGTAATGTTTAAAACATACTAGCAACGTAGAAAAAGTTTACAGGGAAACTGAATCAGGGTACAAAATTGAATGTGCGATCGTATGCTGATGATTGTATGCCGAATAGAAAATCTGCACATACAACAGAATCTCAGTTAGTTGACACCCCTCCCCCCCCGGATTGTGACAAACTGGTCAACATATGGAGGTGGTCAGCATAAGAAACGAGGCCTGCTGTCCTGATAGTACACGGGGTGCATGTCGGGTCTGTGAAAATTAGAAGGTGGCCAGCATTGGGAGGCGGTCAACTCTAGAGGTTCTACGGTGTGTGGATATGCACACAAACTGAGTATTATCAGAATATTAACAATACTGCTTGGCTGTCAGGAATAAGGTTGACTATTATGGTGGTTTTAAATTATCCTAAATGTTATTTTTTATAATTAACCAAAAAACTAAAAATTTTCTATGATGATGCTTTTAACTAGGAACTAGGTGGTCAGACAAGCAAGCTCAGGCCACCGTCAGGGGAGACTCTTGCCTTGTCTACTGTCTGACCAGATCCTCTGTGGATGGTCTGCAGGAGGAGTGGAAAGGCTGGGGTGGGGCTGGGGATGTCCATGATGATTGTAATTCTTTCGAGTTACAAGCTTATTTCAGAAATCAGGGTCCCCCAGAGTGGTACTTCTGTCTATCTGCACCAGGATCCTGTCATTGCTCTAGGTCACCCCACGTAAGTTTGCTGGCCCCTTCCTGTGCTCCTCTATCCCACTTCTCCCAGGCACACCTTGACCTAGGTGCATTTTCCACTGTGGTTCACCGACTTCCCTTCTTTCCTCATTGGGACACCTTTTTGGACCTCAGTTCTGCCAGCCACACCTGCCAAATTAACTGGGAGGGAAGCTTCTTTTATCTATGAAACAGGCACCTGTACTCTCTGTGAATTACAAATTATTTACCTTAGCT
>CAUYQV010099152.1:0-24914 GCA_963574575.1 Galagoides demidoff | reverse complement strand
ACATAGTAGTTCAAAAATTGGAAAAGTTGTTCCTGTGGGATTGTTTTATGTGACAGTAATTGATCTCTATTAAGTGTCATTAAACAAGACCACAGTCCCGTGGATTTGTAATGGGTTTCTCTGAAACAGTGACAATTTCACCATTCATCATGGTATCTAGGAAGAGATCAAGAGCTAAGACATCAGGACTGAGGAAAGTATCCTCAGGAACAGGGTCACTCTTCCATAAAACACTGTCATAGCATTGTCACTGGAAATGCAGAAAAAGTTGAAAAATTTCCTAAAGAAATAGCCCTGTTTTCTACTGGAGCTCTAGAAAGGTGGGCTTTATTAAAAACTATAACTCCTTTTTTGTGTTGTTTTTCTCTTGGCTTATATCTAAATATGCAATGCCATTTAATTGCAATTTACCATCTGGTCTCAGCTGTTATTATGGACATTTAAAAACAAAGATAGGTGGCCAGAATTGACACAAGGAGGTAGAGAGAGAAGCAGGGGCATCCCAGAGAGATGATGTACGTCCAAGCACTCCAGGAGGTAAAGGCAGTGAAAAGAGTGGAGGCCTTGAGAAAAGTGGGCAGTGGACGTTTGGAAGAGAAGACCCTATGCCCGGTCACGTTCATAACAGATGTGAGTATTGTCCTGTTTGTAGAAGATGTACTTACCACTCATTGTGGGAACAGATAGGCAAACAGAACAATACTTCCCACAGCAAAGCAGGAGGAAAGAATAAAATAACAATAACTCAAGTTTATTAACAAAAACAGAACCTCAAGCTGATTAAATCAGGATATATCTGATTCATATTATTCAAAGTTGACTCACCCTGAAATGATTCCTTGAAAGGGGTAATTAATGCACCAAAATGAAAGTAGCATAAAAAACAGATTAGAAAATAAAAGGCACAAAAGGAACGTCATGTTTTGTGAGAAGAGAAACAAGTGAACAGAACAGCACAGAAAGTATGGGTCTTAATTGCTATTAAAGAAGAAAGAATACATTGGACTTTGTGTCTGGACACATCTGGGCTCAGATGATACTTCAGTGGACATATGAATTAAGGACTAGAGATAAACTACCCTGAGAGTGCTGCCTTGTTCCTGAAAGTGAACAGAACAACCCACTGACTGCTCGGAGCTTGTTTGCAACTGGTTAGATGCACAAGAATTGCAATACCTGTGGGTTTGTGAATGCCAGTGGTACTCAGTCTGTCTGATAATGATAAGATCAGAAAGGTAGTTTGTTGCTTAGGTTTGTGTGATGAATCACATTCTCAGACTGATCTTAGAGTAGCTACAGCCTTAAGGATTAAAAAGAACTCCCCATCCTACTATCACAGCGGGACATTCAGTAGGGTAACTGTTCTGGCAGCTACACTTTCATTTTCAAATTCATCAAATATTTATTGAGTGTCTATGATGGTAGACTGACCACATGGGACATGGAGGACACATCTTCATTTGTCAGGAAGCCCAGTTCAATGATCAGAGAGAGAAGCAAATGGACAATTACAATAGATCTATCAACCATGTTGTTTGACCACTGGCAAAGACAGGGCACTTTTAATTTTATTAAGATGTTTCATGATTTACTCCTATCACAGAAGAGCTTTTGCTACATCTATGAAAAGGAGGGTGGGGTAGAAGTCTTTCTTCAGAGGAAAAAATTATGATGCTTATGAGTCCTAGAGATTTTTTTTCCTTTAATTAACATGTGTTTAATAAGTGCAATTGGGGTATGGAGAAGATGAAGATTTTCTTTGAGAGACAGCAGGTATGAAACAGATTTTTTAGACCATCTCCCTAGTACCCAGGGCATACATCCCTGATAAAGCCTGCACAGGCACTTTCTCCTTCCCAGTAAATGGCTCCAGCTGTCACCAGCAGCTATCAGGCCCCCTGTGCAGAATAAGACTTTTCTATGTTTCTCTGAGAGTAAATATGCTTCTTGTATAGTAGAGAGAGTCTGTTTTAGCTTGTGATCTCCTTGAAATGTTCAGGAAGATAGATAACAATACTGTACCGACAAGCCCCTGAGCTGACTTTTAGTTTGACTTTAAATATTTTAGCAGGCTATATTTTGAGGTGTGACCTAGTGCCTTCTCAGTCTATGCTGGCTGACTAAGCTTAAGGATAAATTCTAAGTAAACTGAAGTGCTTCTGGTTTACTAAATATATATATATATATATATATATATTTGATACACATATATATGAATATAGAGAGTATCTATATATATCCTATATACATATGTATGTATATGAAGTTTTTTCAGAAACCAGTTTTATTTTGATGTTTCTTAACTAAATAATAGGGTTATAATTTTTCATCTCTACATATAAGGATTTAAAATACTCAAAATTGCTTTTTTAAACACCTATAATCACATGTAACTTTCTTAAAGACATCTTCCTTAATGACCAGATATGGCAAAATAATATTCTCAATCCTTTGTCCTACTGTATTTCTCTTCACAGGACATGACATTTTATACCTTCATGTGATTTATTGTTTATTTTCTCTCTCTTCCACTAGAATGTAAGCTCAAAAGGGCAGAGAATTCTGCCTGCCTTACTTACTATGTTACTTCAGCACCTAGAATCAAACCTGTCAAATACTTAATCCTTAATTAAAATATGAAACATTCCTGAGATCAGTCAGGGCACACGCCTCCTTCTATGATTGAGAAAGCGGAATCAGGACGGTCTCTTGACTTATTTAAAGTCCACACGCAGCTGGTGAACGGCATAATCACAATCCCATCGCCTTGGCTGCCGTCTCTCTGCGCACCTACCTCCAGAGCTCACGGTGACCTGGTACTTGTTGAAAGTTTGTTCTCATTTAGATGAGTTTATAAGGAGATACAAACAGAGAAAATCCAATAAAACTTGGCATTTATAAAAAAGAAGTTTTATGATATACAGAGAAATCGGAAAAGAATTGAGTCATTAACTTTTTAAAAGGGACTACTGACACCTTTATGGCTGACCATAACGTGAGCGCTACGGACCAGTATCCATGCAGTTCATTAAAGTTGCTTTCTTTAGGAAGCTCAACAGCTCAGAAAACTCCTACGGCAGAAATGGCAGGGCATTTCTTTTCCTCTTAATCATTTGCCAGGTAAATCTCCCACATTATTTTAGTTCATCTTTTATTTGCAAGACACCTATTATCCCAGTCACCCATTTAATTAACGTTATTCTAATGAGCATTGGAGAGAGGCAACTAAAAATAAATGTATATATATAGTTTTACTTTCAATTACCTTGTTGTGTTCGTGCAAATTTATCCCCAGTTTTCTTGTTTTGAAATGATTATGATTTCCCTTTAAAAGAATTCTAGGCTAAGGCGCCAGCCACTTACACCTAAGGTGGCAGGTTCGAATCCCCACCCCGGCCGCCAAACAACAATGATGGCTGCAACCAAAAAAAAAAAAATGGCCGAGTGTTGTGGTGGGCACCTGTGGTCCCAGCTACTTGGGAGGTGGAGGCAGGAGACTCGCTTGAGCCCAGGAGTTGGAGATTGCTATGAGCTGTGATGCCATGGCACTCTACCCAGAGGGATAGCTTGAGGCTCTGTCTCAAAAAAAAAGAATTCTAGATTTCAGCTTTAAACTTGCTACAGCCAATGAAATAACAAAATGATAAAAGGTTTTCATGTATATTTGGGATCACTTAGAATCTCTCTTGTGTAGTTTTAAGCATGTATAAGAATATCATATTTTTTCCCTGTTGCCTTAAGTGGATGAAGAAAACATGAATTTTTCAATATCAGAACCTCAAGGACTCAGCTTACTAAAAGCAGCCATCTGAAGTTTTGCTAGGCTCTATTTTAAAGCAGCAACCTTGAGATCATCTAAAGTATCACATAAAAAAGGGAAGAGCTCACCATCTGACAGATGCCTCCTTTGACCAAACTCAGTAGCCACACAAGCTTTTTCTATCCAATACAAAGTTAACACAGTATGCGCTTAAGCTCATTTCAATGACACCCAGATGTACTTTTTACCTAAAACTCTTTCAGATTCATTTGCTTTCTTAGACCCCTGAGAGGTGAGAAAATCACCATAAGGCTAAAATTGCCTCCGATTTATTCATTCCCGTCCTTTCTTTGCAACATTCAGAGAAGGTAGTGAATTGCTTGGTTGTGAATTGTTTCCTAACTATCCCCTGTGCTCCACTTTTCAAACCGTGGTACATGCTCTATTTACAGTGTGCGCTGGCTTCCCGATTTGGGGGATAGAATACTTCTTCAGGGACTCTGAGAATCCGTGTTCTCATACATTGACTTCAACAGAGCCCCCAAACAAATTTATAAAGCCAGCAAAATGTATCCAAAGACTGATCTCTCTGTCTCCCCAGCCCTCTTGTTTTCATTCATAGGGATTGGCCAATGCTCCTTCTAGACAAATGTTTAGTGAGTGAAAGAGTTTGCACTTCCTGTGTTCAGAGGCTACTGTAGCTATGTAACAGACAGTGTGAATCTGAGTGAGTAGCTTAACTCCTCTGTGACCCCATTTTCTCCCTTGTAAAATGGGAATGATACTAATAATGTTTGTCTCACAGGATGATTGTAAAATTCAAATTATTTAATAAAATACGCTTTGGGAGGGAAAGGTTGGAGGGTCCCTTAAAGTCAGGAGTTTAAGAGTAGCCTGAGGCAAGAGGGAAACCCCCATATCTACAGAAAAAAAAAAAAAAGGAGAAGAAGGAGAAAGAAGAAGAAGAGGAAAAGGAAGGGTGTGGTGAGTATGCCTATAGTGTGAGCTTCTTAGGAGGCTGAGGCAGGAGCATAACTTGAGCCAAGGAGTTTGAAGTTGCAGTGAACTATGATGACATGACTGTACTCTGGCTAGGAAGGCAGAGTGAGACTCTGTGTAAATAAATAAATGCTTAGAGAGGTGCCTTGTGGGTAGCACCTGTGGCTTAGTGGGTAGGGCACTGGCCCCATATTCTGAGGGTGGTGGGTTAAAACCCAGCCCCAGCCAAACTGCAACAAAAAAAACCAAAAAAAAATAAAAATAGCCGGGCGTTGTGGCAGACACCTGTAGTTCCAGGTACTCGGGAGGCTGAGGCAAGAGAATCACCTAAAGCCCAGGAATTGGAGGTTGCTGTGAGCTGTGATGTCACAGCACTTTACCAAGGGTGATAAAGTAAGACTCTGTCTCTACAAAAAAAAAAAAGTGCCTTGTATTTCGTAACTTTGTGTAAGGATTTGTTATTGTTTTTACTCACTGTACACACACACACACACACAAGTTCTCTTTCAGGGGTCATAAATTGTGTTTGCTCCTTTAAAAAAATGTTCTACTTCTTCTATTAATCTTGTTAATAATTACTTTCATATCCTAATTACACAGATGGATTTGCATATAGAGGCTTAATGCTTGTAAATTATCACTGGCTCTCAACTACTGACAGATTTCAAATTTATTAGCCTAAGTTGGAGAACCCTCCACAAAATTGTTCTCATTTATTTCTATCCCAAGATGTTGATTCACCTTCTAACCAGTACAAACTCACCCTTCTCTGAGGGGTTCTTCCATATCATATTTTCTAGAATTTGATTTTATCATTTTCTATCCCATCTATGCCTATTTCATTTTATTATTATTATTATTATTTTTTTTTAGAGACAGAGTTTCAGTTTATTGCCCTTGGTAGAGTGGTGTGGCATCATAGCTTACAGCAACCTCCAACTCCTGGGCTTAGGTGATTCTCTTGCCTTAGCCTCTCGAGTAGCTGGGACTACAGGCACCCATCTATATTTTGTTGCAGTTTGGCCAGGGCCAGGTTAGAACCCACCACTCAGTATATAGGGCCGGCATCCTACTCACTGAGCCACAGGTGCTGCCTGCCTATTTCATTTTTAACCAATTCAAATTTCACTTTGGTCATGAAGACACCCCCAAATTTCCTGATACATCTAACTATTTTAAGTAGATTTCCAATTCTTCTTTCCTTCTTTCCTGTCTTGGTATACATCTTGTCCATGCCTTTGTGACAAAGGATTTCCACACAATGGACTGCGTAAAGCTTAGGTGTACAGATTGATAATTTTTTCTTGAGATGAGTTTTACTATGTTATCCAGGTTGTAGTAACCTCATCAGACCTTACTGTAAACTTGAATTCCTGGGCTCAAATCATCCACCTGCCTCAGCCTCTCAAGTAGCTGGCACGTGCACCTGGCTGATATATATATTTTATTGTACATTCTGGGACTTGTTTATCTTCAGGTTGGTCTTGAACATATGTCCTTAAGCAATCCTCCCACCTAGGCCTCCCAAAGTGCTGGGATAATAGCCATGAGCTACCATACTTGGCCTAGACTGATGAATTTTGATAAGTGAATAGCCCCATGTAACCCATGCTTCCATTAATTTAAAGAACATTTTCATCATTCCAGAAAATGACCTTGAGGCCCTTGCTAGTTCCCAGGCCACCTCTGTTTTGATACATCACTCTGGCTGGTTTTGCCTATTTCAAGACTTCATAAGAAGATCCCCTTTGAGTTTGTGGGTAAAGAATTAAAGCACTATAGGTCGTCTGATAATATAATGGTGATGCACCACAATATTTACACATTTTAGATATGAAATGTATAAGAAATTAAGTCAGAAAACAGACACAAATGAAGGAAAAGAGGAGTTCAATTACAGGGCTCTGGGTTCAAAGATCTTTGAGAAAAAAAGGCTGAGACCTCTAAAAATGAAGGATGGCATGTTAAATTATTGACTGTATTTCATATTAATATAGGTCCTGTTTAGATGTACCAAAATATTGATGAATCCTTGCTCCACACAAACCTTACAAGAATATTCTTTGAGGAAAGAAATGCAGCGTCTAGCTCAGCAACTTCAACTCGGAAAGAGATGAGAGGTGCAGAAAACAAAACCCAAAACCACCGTCAAGGAATCAATGAAGCAGAGAATTATAAGAACGTACTTTCTCAAATTTAGGAATTGTTAGGAATGATTTTCAATATTCTACTGTATAAGGTGTCAGGACTCTAGATTAATTTGTAAAAATATCAAAGATGTAGGTGTTCTAAAAGTGTGGGGATTCGTAACATCCTGGTAACTGACAACTGGTGAACCTCAAAAGCAAATATTCTCCCTCACTGACTCTTATTTATCCTCATCCTCCTCATCCCACGTGGTTCTCTGAATTTTTCCATCATTCTCACCCCATGATGCTTTAGACTACCATCTCCTTCCCTGGTCTGTTATTATTCAGAACATATTATTCTAGTCTATTGACTGTGGCCCAGAACCACATATGTATGTACAGTGTGATCACTGTAAAATTTTTTTAGCTGAGATATTATAAGTTTTGGAGTAAATGACCTCACTGAACGTATAGGTTGTAATCAGGCACAACAAACTTACATTTTAAAGAGGAATTTCTCATTTTGTTTTCATGATACACACTTTGTACTTAGATGTCAGAGCTGATCTTACATTTCACACCTGCCTGCGTTCAGCCAGGAGCCATGAAGGATAAACTACAAGACCTTGACAAAAAAATAAATAAAGAAGCTGAGCCCAGAGAGGGCTTTATCTGGCTTCTGTTCAATGTTGGCCTAGAGCACTCCAAAGGAATTCCCAGCAAATAGCTTTTATAGTGTTTGGAGACTGCTGTGTAAATTACCACAAACTAGCAGTTTTACACATTGCTCATTTACCGGCCCACCTGCTTCTCACTCAGCATTCCAGGTGGACTCACCTGGTTCGCTGCTGAGGGTCTCACAAGGCCAGAGGCAAGATATGGCCTGGGCTGGGGGTTTACCTTGAGGCCCTGGGGAAGAATAGACTTTTAAGCTCATTCTGCTTTTTGCAGAGTTCAATTCTGTTTTCTCGCCGAGTGTTGGCCTGGGACTGCTCTCATTTTCCGCAGGCTGCTCCGGGCCTTTACTCTGTGGCCACTTGCATCTCAGGAAAAGAAACTGTCTCATTCTGAATCCTCCATTCTCTCTGTGACCTCCCTTTCAGTCAGCCAGAGAAAAATGCCCTGCTTCTAAAGAGCTCATGTGATTAGGTAAGGCCCATTCAAATGAGCTCCCCGTCTTAAGGTCAACTTAATACATTTGTTTATATCTGAAAATCACCTTTGCTAAAGTACCTGATGAAATCACTGGAATAACACAAAGGAAAAAGGTAACAGGGTCCAGCTGAGAATGCTGCCTACTGCTAATATCCTGCAATGGCCACGTCAGCTCACCTTGTCCATTATATTATGGGCCATAAATCAATTGGTATCATTTGTTTCACATCTATAAATAATTGGCCTTTGCAAACGTGTAGCATGCTGTCAAAATACAGGATATTTTCAAGTCCTTCTTGGTTAAGTGGTGTGCTGTTGGAATGAATAAAATCAAAGATATTTTATACTTTCAACTACATCTCTAAATCTCGGGAGATCACACATATTCAGATTATAGTAGTGAACATTTCATTTTATTTTTAAAGGGAGATTTCTTTAAAAAAAAAAAAAACTCACCTAAATGAATATTGACTACAGTTAGCACTCCACTTGGAAGGTCGTGCATGTATTTTTATTTTGGGGCTGTACTTTAAGCTCAATGTTGTGGATACAGAGTAAAGCTTTTTTTTCTTTAGTTATTTACCATTTCACACTAATGTTTTCTCTGTTTTAATCACCCACTATAAACTCTAGAGCAGCAGTTCTTAACCTGTGGGTCACAACCTATGGGAACTATATTAAAGGACTGCAGCATTAGGAAGGTTGAGAACCACTGTTTTAGAGTTACCTGTGAATGATGTTTTACATGATCCTACAAATAAATCTAGCTTCCAATGACAAATATATAATACAACCATAAAACCTCTTAAGAGCATAATTCAAATTCAGCTCCCAAAACAAATATGAAGAGGAAATGCCTAAAAAAAAGTGACATTGTTTACATGGCAATTTAAGTTCAAAATATATGTACCAGGAAGCTCATATAAATGTAGCAAGAACCCACTTAGCCAGCTGCTTTTAATAGTGTCAAACTCCTGAAAATCCAGCCCGACAGAAATAATTATTTATAAACAGGAAAGAGTATCTGCATTCAAAGAGTTCAAAGTTTAGTGCTTTAAAAATATACACAAATTAAAAAATTATCAAATAATTAGGCATCATTATGATCACTGTAGTTAGTTTATGTACATCCTTAAGCTGGTTGTGTAAATTATCTAACCCTCAATTTTCTATGCGTGAAAGTGGAATTATAAAACATATTGGGCAAAATTAGTGTTAGGATGAGAGTTGAGATCGGTGAAATGTTTGATATGTGATGGACAGGCAGGGAATAAGAGGTTAGTAAATAAGAGACGTTTATTATTGGGTTTATTGTTAAGCATTATTTGAAGATTCATTAACCACTATTAGACCTAATTTAATAGAAAAACAACATTTGTAGTTATTTTCTATAAGTGTTATAGCGAATAAAAAGAACAATTTTGATTGTATAACAAAATCTAACATCCCATATTCTATTTAATCCAGAGTACATATAAGTACATTTATTCTGCAGCTTGCCTTGGTCCATCGATTCAAAGTTTTCTACATAGAAAACAGGATGTCCAAAATTAAAGTCTGCAATAAACGTAGACCTTCTTTAGTGACATAAACCTAAGAAAACTTGGAAATGATTTCCTACTTTGAGGAATGCATTTATTTCAGGAGATAAATACTGATTTTACTTTGTTAACAACTATTAATATACATTATTTAGACTTGAATGCCATGTTTCTTATTTTTTTTATTTTTTCATATCTAGATTCATAAAATTTCTTCATGAATAAAGATTTTCACTGAGATCACAATAATTAGTTCCTGGACTTACCTTCAATTCCCCATTCCATGTGGGGATTCACATTAATGGCAAATTTCAAGGGGTGAACTATTTGACCAGTTTATTAACATGATACATTTGAAATGTTATTTGAAACCATCTGAGTTTATTGAATGCAAGCCATTCTGATATTGTTGGCCTATGTCCTTTAATTATTACCTGGATCTTACTTTTTCTGGACTTGATTTTCATCTTCTAAAGTTAGAAGATACCCCATCCTGTAAGTAGTCAAACTGTCTCTTAGTTTTATTTCAGGGTTAGCTTCTTTGGAAATAGTGAGAATAACCTCCCTCTTTGGTTGGTCATACATTCTTGAAAGTCTTTTGTAATGAGAAAGTATACTTCTGCCCTACTTCCATATTCATTCATTATATCTATGTAACAAAAATATATAATACATTAAAGTACATGTATAAGTATATATATTTTTATACAAAATAATAAAGTAAACTCAAACTTAAAATATGGGAATATACTTATTTTTAGGTCAAATTCTCATAAAAACATTCTACAAATTTGATAAATATCTATTAATTGTATAAGTCTAGAGTTGAAAGGCATCTATTATAATGTATTTTCTCCTATTGTGCAAGAGTTTTCAGGAATAGCCATAGATGATTTTATGTAAGTTGCTCTGTTTATATTTTTCAGAATATACACACTGCCCCAAACATTGTCTTTCAGATTCTATTTGAAAAGGCAAGTGTGAGGAAAAAATTAAGGTAAAGAATGAGAAAATTTAAAAGAACTAATTCAACCCAGTGAAGTAAATGTATTTCTTGACAGTAAAAGCTCTAAGGTGTGTGTTAGTAGAATTTTTTAGTACAACAGTGGGAGCCAAGGCAATGATTTACACTTAAAATGCCAAGAATATACAGTGCTAATGCCAATGACTGTAGCAGAGGTTATGGAAACTTTTCACAATAAATTATAACCCTATACACTGCAAAAATGTGTGAGATAGCTTGCTCCTCTCAGCTGTTCACACATCCTTTTTATCTCTTTCCAACTACCAGTTTTCTCTTGAGAGGTGGCCATCTTGAATATGGTTGATGGTCTTAAGGTCACAGACTTAAATAAGGTAAGAACTCTTCTTCTTTTTTTTTTTTTAAAGCCCTATTTAGACAGGCATGGTAGCTCACGCCTATAATCCTAGCACTCTGGTACTCTGAGGCAGGAGGATTTTGAGCTCAGGAGTTCAAAACCACCCTGAGAAAGAGCAAGACTGATTTCTACTAAAAATAGAAAATTTAGCTGGGGGTATTGTGGTGGGAGACCAAAGAGCCTACTTAAGAGACTGAGGCAAGAGTACCACCTCTTGAACCCAGGAGTTTGAGGTTGCTGTGAGCTAGTCCAATGTCAGTCCAATGACAGAGTCAAACTCTGTCTCAATAAAATGTGAATAGAATCATGTTGATATAGACAGGATATTTGGCCCCTCTAAATCTCATGTTGAACTTTGATCCCGGGTATTAAATGTGGAGTAGGGTAGATCCCTCATAAATGTCTTGGTGCCCTCTCTACAATAATGAGTCAATTCTTTCTTCATCAGTTTATGTGGAAGCTGGTTACTCAAAAGAGCCTGGCACCACACCTTCCCTCTCTTTGCCCCTCTTTCACCATGTGACATGCCTGGTTCACCTTTGTCTTTTACCTTGATGGGAAGCTCTCTGAAGTCTGCACCAAAAACAAATGCTGGGATGTTTCATTTATAATCTGCAGACTGTGAGCTGAATAAACCTATTTTATTTGTAAATTCCCAACATTAAGTATTTACACCAATGCAGAATAAACTCATAGACATACACATGTAATATTTATGACTCAAATCAATGCACCGAGTTGTCGTACCAGCATAAAATCCTCTGAGATGCTAAAGGAAACACAGGTCAATGGCTCAAAAAATGTTTGTAGGATTTCACTGAAGATTGTGAACTTAAGATATCATATTCCTTTTGTAGAATATAATACTTGGCAGCAGGATCCTTGGCAGAATCTTCTGATGAGAAAAAAGCAAGTTCTACAAAATGTTTCTAGAGCTAAAATCATTCTGTCTTTTTAAACCAATGCCAGCCATGCTTCAGAGAACACTGCATTTCTAATGAATAGATTTGAGAGTTGTAGCTTTAACCATATTAAAAACAATTAGAAGAAGGCATAAAATATGAACATCAGAGATGAGATAAATGCCAATCCCACAGATTGTGCAGAAAAAAAAAATCGCTAAGAAATACCTTGAGCAGGGTCCCTCAAATCAAGTGGATAACATATATGAAATGTACACATTCACTAAAACAAGCAAACTATTACAGCTCACTATTTGCAACGGTTCTCCAGAGAAACAGAAGCAATAGGATAAGTGTGTGTGTGTGCACGTGCACACGGATGTGTGTGTGTTTATTTATTTATTGGAAGGACCTGGCCCAATGATGGAGGCTGTCAAATCCCGAGATCTGCAGAGTAAATTGGCAAGCAGAACATCTTGGAGAGCCAATGGTACAATTTCAGTGCTCCGGTTGAATCCGGTGTTTCAGTGGAAGCACAATGAGGAAAAAGCCAATATTCCAGTTAAAAGACAGTCTGGCAGAAGGAAGTCTCTCTTACCTGAGAGAGAGTTATAGTCTCATTAGTCTATTCATGGCTTCAGTTGTTTGCATGAGACCCACCTACATTGAAAAATGCAATGGTTTATTCCATATACCAATTTAAATGTTAATGTTGTCCAAAAATACCCTTACAGAAAGACCCAGAATAATGTTTGAACAACTATCTAGTTAACTGGTGGCCAAGTCAGGTTGACAGCATAAAATTAACCATCATAAATGCTCAAGAAGAATTTGATAACCTGCTCAGTCTAATATACGATGACAAAATGAATCTTCCTACCAGGAAGCCTCCATGCCAATATGGTTCACTGGTAAGTTCTAATGAACACTAACAAATAAATAGAACTCATTTTTCATAAACTGTTCCCACAAATGGAAAAATCAGTGATATTTATGAACTCATTCTAACATGCTAGCATTACTCTGATAGCAAAACTAGGCAAAGATATTATAAGAAATGAAAATTTTAGAGCAGCATTCCCCATGAGTATAAATGCAGAATTTCTTTAGAATGTCATATACCTCAGTTTATAAAATGGATAATCCATCCATTCCAAGTAAACATTTTCCCCAGAAATGCAAACTTGTTTTAGCATTAAAAACTTAACAAGTATAATTTGCTATATAAACAGATAAAAAGGAAAAATGATATAATCATTTCAACATATATTGAAAAAGCCCTTGACTAAATCCAACATCAATTTGTGAAGAAAATCCTTAGCAAACTATAAAGAAAAGAAAACCTTTTCAATCAAATACCGTACACCTTTGATTGACTGACAGCTTCTATCATAGTTAATGATGAGCCACACAATGTTTTTTCTCCTAATATCAGGAACAAGGCAAAGATGTTCCGTCTTTCCATTTTCTTTTTAACATCATATGTGAGGTTCTAGCAGCATAATAAGGCAAGAAAAGGAAATGCAAGCATCCAGGTTGGAAAAGAAAAAAAAAAACAACTTTTTTCATGGACTAAATGATCAACCATTTAAAAAAATGCAATGCATTCTAAATGCGTAAAGAAGTGAGTTGATGATGGTTGAAATATATAAAAATTTATATCCTCCAATTTTATTTCTCTACAGCAACAAAGAATAACAGAAATTGACATTTAAAAAATACAGGTCATAATAGCATAAAATATGTGTTATTTATATATAAGTCTGACCAAATATGTAAAATATATACCTGAATATGATGAAATATTGCTGAGGGCAATTATAAATGGCCCAAAATAAGTGGAGAAATTTGTTATGCGTGTACATCGGCACAGTTCATTGTCTATTAATTGTATCTCAAAAAAGCTGCAAAAATTAGTAACATTTAAACACATTTTTCAGGTCTAGGGATTTGGAAAAGTTCTAAAGTAAGGGCTTCTGAAACTTTACTTCTTAAAATGTTCTATAAGCCTGTAATAATTAGGAGATACATGTAGCTCCATATTGATGAGTGTTTTGGTCCTCAAAGGAGACCAGGATTTTCACATAAAGCTTTATGAGAACAGGGACTTTTCAACACTTGTGGCTGCACCTCACTGTTTATAACTGTGTGGTCATAGTCATGTTAAAATGGCTGATTAAATAAATCAACTTATCTGTCATAATCGTGAGTGCTTCGAGATCAGAAAATCACCAGTTTTTCACTGAATAATTAAATATGTCTAAAATAATATGGAGCTAAAAGATTTGTGAACTCATAAGTATGAGAAAAAATAAATATGCATTTCTATTAGTTTCCATACTGCTTTTAAAACATTTCTGAAGAACCTCTGAAAAGATAACTTAGTTTTAGGATAGAGAAGAGGTCTTATATCACAAATCTGAGTTTTGTGTGAATCAGTGAATTCCTTTGAGAATTAAGATTTCAAAAGCAGGAAAAAAAATGGCTAATCAGAATTATTTTTTCAGAATCTTTTTTTTTTTATTTTTTTCCCCTTTACAGCCACTGGTAAAATTAGGAAGTCTTGAAACTAATGTTCTTGACAATTTCCGAACATTATAGGATAGGAAAATGCACCCACTGTTACAGTGAAGAATACTGAGGCTGGGAAAGAATAATAACGCATTCAGGGCTTGGTAAATGAAAGGTAAAGCCAACATTTGAATTGAAACCTTCAATTGGTTCAAATTCAGAGTTCATAATCATTCTTTCTATAATTAGAAATTGTGGCCAAAATATCTGAGTTGTTTTTTTTTTCAGTCCTTTGATAAATGATTTCTGCTTTTAGGCTCCCAGTAACAATTTATAAATAGTATTGTTTTTTCTTATGTCGCCTTTTAAAGGGGTGTTTACTTGTTAGGAAGGTATAAAACATTACTCTTTCAATATATACATCAGGTAGTTGTTTATGATGACTTTTCTTCATCTATTATGGACTTTGAACACTTGAGCTGAGGTGAACAAAACATTTCTTGTCCTGACAGAACATAGATTAAAAAGAGAGATAAGTGAGAAAGCAGACAGGGAGGACAGAAGACACTGCCTAGGGCAAGGGAGTGAATCAAACCATATTTAGGCAATATAAAAGAAAAAGGGGGTAATGAAAGGAGGCTCCACCAATGTCGGTTTTAAAGACGGTCAACAGAATAGGTTAACAAATGCAATTTATTGGCACAAGATCTAGCAGTGGCTAAATATAACTCCCCTCAACTATTAAGAAAAGCTGAAGGAGGAGTCAGGGGCTGAAGAAAAAAGTATATTTCTCAGAGGAATGTAAAAGATATATTTTAAATAAAGATCACACCAGCATCAGAGATCAAAGGGACTACTTGAGACAGAGAAAAATCGAGAAACTCCAGAGCAAAGCTGCAGCCTGGCTTCCACCTGCCCTTTGTGCTGACTTTGTGCTCACAGGACTGTCAGGCTAAGATCACAGTGCCTAAGTCATTTTGTACTCAAAGATTATTGGTGCAGATGGAGAAACCGAGGTTCAGGGACTTACCCAAGTTAACAAACTCATACATTTCTGGTTCTTTTTTTGGTTGTACAACACACACACACACACACACACACATATATATATATATTAAGAAGATATATATACATATATATATCTTCAGATTCAGGATGTATATGGCTTAATTTTAATATTTGTGTATTTGCACATGTATCATTTTAAGGAAAGAAGGTAAAGGGCATGTCACCTATAGGAATTCATCCATCAGTTTTCTTTAAGTAGTTACTTTGATTTTATTATATATACAAAATACTTTGAGTCTATGAACAAAGGTGGCAGTGGTATAACCTCTACTTTAACATCCAGTGTTCCTCATTCCCTCAGACTTTTCTGCTTGCTGGAGAATGATCTTTGTATCCTATGGCCAGCAGCCCAAGAAATGTCCAAGGAGAGAATATTTGGAGCAACCACCCACTGAGTAATAGTTGGGAAAATTTTCTGCATATGATATTTCAAATGACATCCTTGTTTCTATGTTATAATTTTATTTTTCTAGGGTATTGTACTGTCATTTAAAAGCTTTCTAGAAAGTATTCTGAATATAAATTATGAATAAATTCATATACCACCCTGGGAGGCAAAGGTCTTGTGTCACAGTTTACCACTTATTTGCTGTGTGGTGTTACTTTCTTGTTTAATGTCTCTGCTGTGTTATGGAACAAATAATCTCTTTATTCTATCCAGCTTTAACATTGTGTAGTCTAGTATAAAACCATACATGGCCCTTGTTTCTGGACTTACAAAAGCCTGGAAACCCCTCTTCTTGCTGCTTACCACCCATATCTTATTATCAGATTCTAATTGATCATGAACCATCCAACTCCAATCCCAGAACTTGCAGACAGAAACAAATGTAGTAGAAACTTTATTCTACACTGTAAACAGGGCTGGGACCCCTTTGTACATAAAACTTGCTATACAGGGTGTCCACAAAGTTAATGTGAAATAGTCTATTTTAAATATACTTTATGGACACCCTTATATGTTATTTCTTTCCTTTAATGACTTTTCAAATAAGTGGGGAGACAGATCACAATTGCCCAATAGCCTACCTGGTAAAACATTTATCTATCTGTCTATCTATCTATCTATCTATCTATCTATCTATCTATCTATCTATCTATCTATCTATCTATTCAGACTATACTGCAAGACCTTTAAAGAAATTTATTTCCATTTATTGTGAAGCCATTTAAAGATAAGCCCTGATCATCAGCATTGGCAAAACTCTTACAACAATAGAAACATGCACTATATTTAATCTCTGTAAAAGAATAGATAAAAATATAGGGAATCAAGAATAAAAAGGGAATAAAAATATTTGTGGCAGGAAAATGTTGTCACCCCAGTGTTTTCTTTTCTCTCTCTCTCTCTAAAAATATGTAATCTATCTTCACAAAATACTTGAGACAGTGCCCCATTATTTTAATATTTCAATGAACATGTATTGATATTCAGTATCCACAGACCTCATACTAAATACTAGAGACACAAGGTTGAAAGGCAGTTTTTTTTTTTTCACTTCACATTTAATCTGTGGTAAAAGAGGAAGAACTCTAAACAGAATGTTACCAGATGCAATTAGGGCTCAAATGAAGTATTGTGCAAGGTATTAGTGAGGACAGAGAGTAAGTGGCAACTAATTTTGCTTGAAAGACAGAACAATTTCCCAAAGAAAATGGTTGCGTCAAATAAGATATATTTTTTTTCCCATTAAGAATGGAAGTTTCCTTAGAAAATAGGGCAGATGGCACATTCCAGACAGAATATCCATAGTAGTGGTAAGGAGATAGCAAATAGAATATTTAAAGATAAATCTCAATTTCATGCTGTTGGGGCATAAGTTTACTTAAAAGGCATGGAATGGAGAAGCCATGTACATCAACCTAACGAATATTGTGACCCACACTAAGTCTTCAGACAGTCTTCTTGACCATATATGAGGAGTGACAATTAATTTTGTGAGTGAACTCATCCTCGAAAAGGTGCTACGTACCTCATTGGTGAATATCACTATGGTCACCTTCAAAGTACTCCCATTAGGAAGCTATGCACTGACACCAGTCCCTAGTCCACCCTTCAAATCAATTTTGGAACTCTCTCTGAAAGGGCCATGAAAGCTGTTGTATTACCCTTGATGTCCTGAATGTCATCAAAATGTCATCCTTTCAATATTCCCTTCAAAATGTCATCCTTTCAATATTCCCTCAGATAAAGAAAAAAGTTATTGGCTGCCAGATAAGGTGAGTATGGAAGGCGTACCAGTACAGTGATTTGTTTACTGACTAAAAACTTGCTCATAGACAGTGCTCTGTGAGACAGTGCATCATCGTGATGCAAGAGCCATGAGTGGTTGGCCAAGACTTTTAGTTAAGATTTTCCTACTTCTCTCTTGGTATTTACTTGGTCTGCTATGCTTCTTGCAGTCAACTGATAATTTTGATGCACAGTTTAATGAATGTTTCCAATGTTTTTGTCACTACTGACTGCTCAAATCTTTCTTCATCAGTGATGCTTTCTCTCCCCCTAGAAAAATGTTTAATCCATTTGTTTAACTATTGTTTACCTCATGACATTCATCCCGTAAACTTGCACTAATATGTCCTCAATTTCACTTCTACTCTTGCCAAGTTTAACAATAAATTTACAAATGTGAATTTGTCAGTTTACAAATGTTTGTTCACTTGTGTTAATTCAAGTACAAATGTTTTCATGACGGCACACAAAGACATGCAACAACAATAATGAATGTCACTTAGGAAGACACTGCCACGTGTCAACATGAACATAACTGGGACACATCCCATTACTCTCCCATTTTTCTCATAAAATGCTTCATTTTTTTTTTAACAAAACAATTCACTCTTATATTCAGTTGATATGATTTTACTGAAGATGATTCCACCTTTTGGATCCAGGAATAAGCAAGCAGCCCAGTCCTGCCAAAGTTGTGTTTTCCTCTTTTTGACAATAGTACTGATTTATTACATATGTTGATTCATTAAGAAACATTACTGGAATGATTAAAGGAATTGAAACTAAAGCTGTAGTGTAATCTGAAGCCAAAAATGCCCCTGAAATTTTCAATGGTGCATACGGCAGTAAAGCAAAGCAAAGCAAAATAAGACAGAAACCTCTTATTTTGAATATTAGTTTGAATTGAGGTTCTTTTATTTACAGTCAAAATATGTATACAGAAAATAAAAATTTTAATATGAATATATTTTATAGTATAAAATACGGTTTATTTTAAATGTAGATCACTTATATTCTGATGTTTGTTCATGGCAGAAATAGGAGTGAGAGAGAATGAAGGCAGAAAGATCAGGTTAAAAACTATTGTAGTAGAAAATTAATGATAATAATCCTGATTAATACTGTGCTCCTGAAGATGAAGGCTGGATAACTTTTGTAGTTTGTTGTACATTGAATTATCAGGTTCAAGCTCAGAACCTAGCACAGAGAATGTGTTCAATACATAATAATTGAGTAGATATCAATGTACACATATTGTTGTGAGAGAAGGAATAGGATGTGGTAAGGAAAAGGGGGAATTTAGCAAAACTCCTATATTTTCAGTTAGGAATGAAATGGTAGTACTGACTGAATGGTAGTAGCATTACATTAGCTAGGGAATGGGGAGCAGAAGTTAATAACATGGGGGTCAAATGGAGGAGTGGCAAATACAAAACTCACTTTTCATGTTTGGGACATGGTAGACAGAATTGTAAAATTACTCTAGATACTTTCCCTCTGGTGAATACAACTTGTACCATCCGTTACCTTGAGATGAGCAGAACCTGGAAATCTGGTAAAATGACTGCTTCTTTGATTTGATTATATAGTTTATATGAATTACATAGCAAACTTGAAGGCATTTTGAAAATGTAACTAATAAGTTAGTTGATTTTGAGTTAATCAAGGGGATATGATCCTGGTGGTCCTAATGTAATCAGGTAAATACCCTTAAAGATGAACTGCCCTTTTATTGAAAAGGAAGCCTCCCTTAAGAGCTTTGAAGAAGGAAGCTTCCATATTGTGAGAGACCTATTGATCACCTATTAACCACTGCCTATAAACCAGGTTCTGAGCTTAGACCTGGGTATTCAAGACAGAGTAAAACAGGCAAAGCCTTGAGCCTCCATTTCCAAGACCACTTCTTTAAACTAAGCCCTTATCATAATTTTCCTAACACAAATACTGTAATAATTTGTTTCTATTTATATTGTGATAGTTATCATCTCTTAGTGTGCAAAATAATTGATGAAAAAATATTAAACTTCCTTCTCAACTTTGAGTGTTTAAGGATCAATATTTATGCTACCTCCTCTTGGTATCCCCCCAGAGATCCTCAGGAACACATGGCACTTTGCATGTGTTCATTAAACATTTGTTAAGAAATGAAACTTAGAAATTCGAAATTGTCAGAACTTTTTTTTTTTTTTTTTTGCATTTTTTTGCCGGGGCTAGGTTTGAACCCGCCACCTCCAGCATATGGGGCCGGCACCCTACTCCTTTGAGCCACAGGCACCACCCAAATTGTCAGATTCTTAACAAATATCTTTTCAGAAATATAGCTAATCCATTATATGTGTGTGCATATATATATATTCACAAACAGGCACACCCACAGAAACACACACGTGTGTATGTGTATTTTACACTTCTAAGTTCAGGCTTCAAAATAGAATTAGAATCCAAATAGTCGTAACTACTTGAAACATCTCCTCTTAAGGCCTTGTCTATATGCTCTCAATAATTGCCTGCATATGCCAAATACTACTTACTGTGAAAACATGAATCCCTACCTGAGTACTTTTCATCTATCCTAAGAGATTCCTGACCAGCAGGACGTAAGACAGACATGTCTTTTCAAGCAAACCTCCACCACAGATTCATAGAAATTTGACTGAAATCTTGCCCAGCTTCCTCATCCCTTGTCTGGAATTATTCTGAAGGATGTTGGACAATCTCTCTCAGAATTCCTCACAGGAATTGGGCACCAAATGCCCACATGAAAGCGTCACTTAGGCAACATACTCTCCATTGACTTTCTTTCTCATCTATTCCTTCCTCATCTGTGTTTCCCCTCTAATTACTCTGAAATACTGTGCTTCTGGGGAAACACAAATAAAGATTCCATTGTACAAATAATTAGGTTACAATGTTTGCATTTTTTTGGAGGGGGGACAGAGTTTCACTATGTCTCCTGTGATGATAGAGTGTCATGGTGTCACAGCTCACAGCAAGCTCAAACTCTTGGGCTTAAGAGATTCCCTTGCCTCAGCCTCCCAAGTAGCTGGGACTACAGGTGCCCGTCACACGTCCCTGTTGTAGTTGTGTCCCTCACCCCAGAGGTGTGCCATATATCCTTAATCGTGCCCATTAAGTGAGACCACACCAATATTCCTCCCCTCTCTATCCTCCTCAATCCCCCAAACTTGAATTAAATTGAGTTTTTCTGTGTGTGGCTTTGTATTAGTTTGTCTACTGGATTCGTATTAGTATTGAATACATTGGAAACTTGCTTTTCCATTCTTGTGATACTTTACTAAAGAATGTTTTCCAACTATATCCAGGTTAATACAAAATATATAAAGTCTCCATGCTTTTATGGGTGAATAGTATTCCTTGGTATACATATGCCACAGTTCATTGATCCATTCATGTGTTGATGGGCACTTGGGTTGATTTCACATCTTGGTGGTTGTAAATTGACCCACAATAAACAATGTAGTGCAAATATCCTTATGATAAAATGATTTTTTTTTCCTTCTGGGTAGATACCTATTTGTGGGATTGCAGGATCAGATGGAAAATCTATTTTGTGTTCTTCAAAAATTGTCCATACTTATTTTCAATGAGGTTGTATTAGCTTGCAACCCCACTAACACTGTACAAGTGTTTCTTTCTCTCTACCTCTCCCCATCCCCACCAGTAGCTTTATGACTTTTGAATGTGGACTATTCTCATTCACTGGGGTTAGCTGATATCTCAAGGTGGTTTTGATTCACATTTCTCTGATCATTAGTGATGATGAGCATTTTTTTATATATTTATTTGTTGGCCATTCATTCATCTGTTTTCTTCTGATAAGGTTCTGTTCTCTTCAATCCCACTAGTAGATGGGATTGTTTGCTCTTTTTTTGTTGATTAATTTGAGTTCTCTGTAGGTTTAATTTAGCAACCCTTTATCATATTTGTTACATGCAAATATCTTGTCCCATTCTGAAGGTTGTCTATTTGCTAAAATTGTTGTGACTTCAGCTGTGCAAAGCATTTTCAGCTTAATTACATCCCATTTAATTATTTTTGTTGTTGAAATCACCAACGGAGTCTTCTTCAAAAAATCTTGCCCCAGACAGAAATCCTCAAAGGTTTTTCCCATGCTTTCTTCTAGGATTTTTATCATTTTGTAATACTCTCCTTCTTTTTCTACATTTCAGTGGAAACTATCATCATCTTATGTGGTGTCACTATGGAAGTTTTGAGACAGACAATGTTACAGTCCACTGTTCCACTTCCAAGAAACAGTCAACAGTGTTCTTTCTGATTCACCTGTGCAAGTTTCTTGCTTGGCTTTCACTATTGCTAGAAGGACTTCCTTTGTTTCCATCCATACAGATTTTACATATTTTGAATTTTGTGCATCTCAAGTTTTTCATAAAGAGCAGGTATCGCTTGCCTGCTTCTTTTTTTTAAAAAAATAGCTATCATGATACTCTTTTTGTTTTGATCTTTGTGGCCCCTGTAGAATTTTCTCATTTCTGCAGCCAAAATGTTTCATATAACTATGTCAAATCATGTCACTTCTATGGTCAAAATCCAGCAATGACCCCTTAATTATTTACATTAAAGGGCAAGGAAGGACCTAGAGGATCTTTCTCTCAGCTCCTTTTATGATAGATAAGACCTTTCTTTCTTCTTTCTTTTGCTCACTTTACCATAACTATACTGTTTGAAATTTGCTGTTCAAACACAGAATGTACATTATTCATTCAATCTTTTTACCAAATATTTTGTACTTTCCCATTATTTAAAATATTTTTCCTATTCATATTAAATGGCTGCTTTCTTGATGTATTTCATATTTCATGTTAATTTTATACTCTTAGTGACTATATTTTAAATCATAACTCCAGTTTCTTGATTTATGTGTCTTCATTATGCTTGTCACCTTTTAACCTGCTTCAAAATGTTCATCTCTAGCCAAGAATGTTCTCCAATTCCAGAATCAATTAACTAATTGCTTTACGTCTCCATCTAGATTTCTAACATTTCAATTCAATAATTTCAAAGCCCCAAACCTACTTTATCCACTCAGCTGATGTCAATTTCACATTTCTATTTTTTTCAACTATTCAAAAACCTTGAAGTCAACCTTATTACCTAAACTTCAAGTCCAGGCTATTAAACAATTCTATTGGTTTATTCTTTAAAATATATTCAGAAATATACCACTTATCAGCACATCCAATAATCCAATGTCACCAACCTTTCAAGACCCTGTCATCATCTCTTATCTGGATTATGCTATGACTAATCCTTTCCTCCTTCCTTCCTTCCTTCTTTCCTTCCTTCCTTCCTTCCTTCCTTCCTTCCTTCCTTCCTTCCTTCCTTCCTTTCTTCCTTCCTTCCTTTCTCTCTTTCATAGGAAAAAGAGAATAGCCACAGTGATGATTTTAAGACATAAGTTTTGCTATTTCAACCAATCATTCAAAAACCTTCATTGTATCCTAATTTTATTCAAGTTTTAAACTAAAGTCCTTGCAATGGCATGTAAGACCTGATATTTCAAATTTCCCCATGATTCTTCTTTATCTTTGGTCTAGCTGCTACCACTTCCTGAAATATCCTATTATTAGATATTTGGTTGGCAAAATCCTTCATCTTTTTAAATTACCCTGACTATCCCATTTATTTTTGCAAATGTGCCTACTCTTAGCAATATCTACTCACCTTAAGATTCTCTCTCCCTCTGTAGTCCCAGCTACTCCGAAGGCTGAGGCAAGGAATAAGCCCAGGAGTTGGAGGTTGCTATGAGCTATGATGCCATGACACTCTACCAAGGGTGATTAAGCGAGACACTGTCTCAACAACAACAAGAAAAACAAGATCCTCTCTCCCTGATCTCTTCTTTTTTTCTTTTCTTTTATATAGGAATCATTATCTTCAACTATTTTCTTTTTAACTTTTTCTTTCTGTCTCCTCTCAATAAAATTACAATCTCCATAAAACTTAAAATCATTATTTTATTCTTGGAATTATGGAAGTAGACAAGTGTTTGGAACATGGGAATAGTCAAAAGATATGATGAATAAAAAAATTCACTTTATTTCATGTGGTCATTTTGTTTAATGTTCATCTCCACATAAGAAGGTTGCCACATTGCTTTTATGTTCAAAGAAAACCTTCCTATTCTGGTTATTTCTTCTGAAGGTACAGGATATGATCAAAAAAAGAGCTGGTGTAAAATTTATTGAAAAACAAACAATAACATCACTATAATTCCATAATTTCACTAGCAGGCCAAGGACAAGGGTCTTGATGTTAGAATTAGGACAATACACATCTCTTAGCTTCATCCCAATAGCATGAGTCTGTTCAGGTAAGTTTGTTATATGCAGAAATTTACTACATATAACAAATTCCGAGGGATTATCAAATCTAAACTCTTCATTCTAGGCACAAGGATAATTAAGTCTTAATTGAGACTGAAAATTTTTCACAATTTTACCTAATTAATTAATGGGAGAACTTTCAATTTTAGATCTCTTCTCAGGAAAATGATTACCTAAGAATTCTATTGCTGTCTTCTTTTATGTCTCTCCTCACAAACTTTTCTTTCATGAAACTGCTTTTGTCAGCCAGGCAGCATCCTTTCTTATCAAATTGGGATGAGCACTGTTTAATATAAAGTAGTGACACAGCTCTAGAAACTCATTATTGCTCTCTTTGTCCCAAATTTTCATATCAAGAAGGACTGTCATGGTTTGACAGCTGATGAAATTCTTTACCTTTAAGATAGAGCTTGATGGCATGCAAATATGCAACACTTTTATGCTAATATTTTCTAAACAATGCATGTAATATTGAGTTATTCAATGTATTATTCATAACATAGTACAGCCTAGTCAAGCACAGAAATATTGATCTTATGTTTTGTTGCCTGTCTAAATAAAATAGTTTGTGACAAAGTGAGTGATTGGCTTCTTCATCTATTGTCCTTTAGTTCCTGGGTTCTATGTTCTCCTAAATATAATCTAAAGACAAATCTAAATTCATTCAATTGTATAAAAGTGCCAAGTAACAGGAAAAATCATTAAAAAAGTAACAGCAGCAATGTCTCTTTTATCCATTTTCCATGCAAAAATAATATTTTATCTATATTTTAAGCACTGTCAAAAGTTGTGAATGCAAATACGAACAGAATATAACATTTGCCTTTGAAGCTCAGAGTCTAGCATAAAGGAGGTATGTGCCAAGCATCCTG